>VZQC01011599.1:1563494-1615493 GCA_009823505.1 Rhizomys pruinosus
GGGCTGGAGAGATAGCCTAGCGGTTAAGAGCACCGACGCTCTTGCAGAGGACCCGGGTTCGATCCCCAGCACCCACATGGCGGCTAAAACCGTCTGTAACTCCAATTCCAGGAGAACTCCAGTTCCAGGGGAATCCGAGACCCTCTTCTGACCTCCGCGGCATTGCACGACATGGGTGCACAGACCTGCATGCAGACACTACATTCATACACATACAAAAATAAATAAATAATAATAAAAAAAATTTTTTAAAAAATAAGGAGCTAATGCTTCATGATCAAGATTTAAGACATAGACTTTTTTTAGATGAAATCCATTGAAAATATTAAAATAAAGAGAAAGAAAGAAAACACAAAGTCTTTCTGTGGAGTAATTGGATCATGTAGAAAAGAGAATGTAAAATATTTTAATTATTTCTAGTACATGATAGAACAATGTAATATTTTCATTAAACCAAAAATGTCTAGAGTCTTGAAAAGTGAACTAGAGAGTGTATGTAAAATCATGTGATTTGTCCATGGAATCCTGAAACAGAAGCACAATTACCTCGGTTATGCAGGCCTTGTTTATCCAGTAAATCACAGCACACATATTTTCTGAAGCATGTGATATTGTAATACTTGTGGTTTCCCTGACAACAACCCAGGTGTATAAATAGCCCTTGGCAGATGGAGACTCCAGACTCAAGAACTATTGCTACTCCTCAACTGAACAGTGCATCCCTAACACCATGTGCTACTATGGCAGCTACTATGGAGGCCTGGGCTATGGCTATGGACGCCTAGGCTGTGGCTATGGTTGTGGCTATGGAGGCTATGGTCTCTATGGAGGCTATGGTCTGTATGGTGGCTATGGTAACAGGTGCTGCCGCCCACTGTGCTGTGGGAGGTACTGGTCCTATGGCTTCTACTGAGGAACTCCCACAGCTGCCCAAAATTTTGCCTGTTGGCTGTAATCTGGTGTTTTACGGGAAGGGCCATCAAATGACTTCATATTAAGAATTCTAAATATTTTTTAATATCTAACTTTATACTAAATTCTATGATCCAACTAAACATATTCTGAATTCTCATCTCACATCCACATCTTTAGTTGGATTGTGTGGACACTCACATATTATTTCATACTGTCTTTATGTGCTCTTCAATGCTCTGTAATATGTAAACTATTTGAATCTCAGCTTCTGTGTAAAATATATAGTACTATTAATAAACTATTTGATTGCACATATTGCTTTCCTCTGTTTATTAAACTATATATGTAATTTTATATATTTGTGTATCTGTATACGTTAGTTGCATATATGTAGATTTTTTGTAGAAAAGAGTGAGAAAGGGAGGAAAAGGCAGAGTGTAAAGGAGGTGAGCAGGGAGAAACAGAAGTGTAGAGAGGGAAAATAGCACAGGCAGACAGGAGAGAGAATCTTCGACATTGAGCACTCATCTACTGACAGATATTTACTTGTTTCATAAGCTGCTATTATAAGCAATGTGACAAGTAAATCAGGGATTCAGGTAGTGCTGTAATAGAATAATTTCCTCCAGATAAATTGACAGAAGTTTGAGTGTCAGATTGTAAGTCTCCTTACAAATATACATATCGGCCTGGCCATTATTCTTTTCTAGCTGATGCTACATAGTAGTTTAACTACCAAGCTCATTCCATAAACAATGCAGAATTCCTTTTTTTCATGTGCCTTGTAGCTATTTCTATTTGTTCTAATATTAACTATCTAGAATATGTGATGTTAAGTGTCATCTCATTTTGATCTTGATTGTCTCTGAGGTATTACTGAAACAGAATATTACTTTAGCCTTTATATATGCATTTTATGATAATCATCTATTATAATTCTCTGCTAAGTTTAGCTTCAATTAATTTTTTTAGGTGATCAGTTTTAGGTATACCAGATAAATTTCTTTTTATCGAGTCACTGCCTGATATATTTTTCTCTCTTTGTAAAGATTTTCTTTTCACTAAGCTGGTTGCCCAACTGTATAAAAGTTCCTAGGAGAATACGTGAAAAAAATGACTATTTCATCTTCTTCCTTCATTACATCAGTAGATGATAGATTGAATAGATTGATAGATATGTTATAGTTTAGATAGATGATAGATAGATGATAAATAGATGACTGATAGATGATAGATAGATAGATAGATAGATAGATAGATAGATAGATAGATGGGATGTATGTGTGTGACTGTAAAGCTGTACAGGTGAGTGTGCCTGTGTGTGCCTGGAACCTGAGGTGGAAGGTTGAAATAAGTGTCTTCCTTTATTGCTCTCAAATGCATATCTTTTTGTTTAGCTTTGCTTGTAGTGGCCCACTTGCTGCTGCAATACCCTTCCTCTCTCTCCTCTCCTGGCTTTGAAGGTGGATCTCCAAGCTCAGGGCTATTATGATGGTTCTGGGGATCCAAGGTCCAGTCTTCACATTTGTTCAACATGGCCCTATTTTCTGGGCTTTAGAATTTGTATTCAATAATCATATATGAGACCAACCTAAGTATCTTTCCATGGGCTGGAAAGAAGGCTCCAACATGATATATGGGGAGATGGTTAAGGGAAATTGCTGCTCTTGGAAAAGACTGGTATTATGTACCCAGCATCCATATGGAGTGGTTTGCAACCACCAGTAACTCTAGTATTATGGAATTTCATACCTCCTTCTGGGATATATGGGCACCCACCTCCATGAGGTGTGCATACTTTCATTCAGGCATTCATATAGACACTTAAACCAAAAATAAATATTTAAATACACTTTCTTTTATGTATACTTATATTACTTTTCTAGTTTGGGATATACTTTTGTCTTTGATATTCTGTGACACTGATTTTACATAAAGATGAGAGATTTAAAGATTTTAAAAATTAATATCTTTCTTTTTGCCTTGAGGATACCTAGAATATATTTTTTCTGCACTATTTATATGTTTCATTGTGGATGGTACTGGTCCTGTGGCTTATGAGTTTATATACTGCACATTCTAACTTTACTGTGAAGAATGCTTACACAACTTATGGGATATTTTATGGTAATACAGTGATGTTTAGCTATTAAATTAAGAGTAAAGATCAACTTCATCTAAAGAAATGCATAATCATTTGATGGTGCAAAGAATTTCATACACTTCCATTTATATTATTTGTGTGTGACTATATAGTGTGCATGCATTTGGAGGCCCAGGACAATGTGAGATGTCTTTTTTCATCTATATCCATATTTATTCATTCAATCAATCATTCATTCATTACTGCATTGATTTTGTTAACACAGTTAATAATTATTCACCTACCAAGTCTCTTTGAAGTCAGTTTGAATCATCAATTGTTTTAACTAAAAGTTGCCCTACTCTGCTGTAGAAAACAACATTGAAAATGTCCCCTGTAACTGTCTTTTGGTTTGATTTACTTAATTTTGATGCTCTCCTCTCACAACTCCTCTCATATATTCAGTCTCAAATTATCAGTATATTCTTCCATTTTTAAGAAAGATTTTAAGTTTGTCCAATTGTGTAAGAAGGTCGTATTTAGCTTTCAGATGGCAGCATTAATTATAGTGAACGTGTTTCTATGTGTTTTTCTAGGCATGCTTTCTTCATTTAATTTTTCTTTCTTTCTTTCTTTATTTATTTTTGTATGTGTATCAATGTACTGTCTGCATGTAGGTTTGTGCACCCGTGTCATGCAATGCCGCGGAGGTCAGAAGAGGGTCTCGGATTCCCCTGGAACTGGAGTTCTCCTGGAATTGGAGTTACAGACGGTTCTAAGCCGCCATGTGGGTGCTGGGGATCGAACCCGGGTCCTCTGCAAGAGCAGTCGGTGCTCTTAACCGCTAGGCTATCTCTCCAGCCCTTCATTTAATTTTTCTAAGTGCTTTAAATAAATGTTTATTTGTGATCTTCCCATTTTTTACATATTAATATATTAATTTAGATTAGAAAGTTCTGAGCCTCATTAGGTATTTCCATACATATGTCATTGCATTCTGTTCTCATTCACCTCACTAGGGCACAGCCTTCCTCCTGTGATGCTCTGCTTGCTTGTCTCCCATATTGCATTTCTCAAATTCCCACTCTGTATAGAGCTCTACTTCTCTCATGGTGCATTTCTAGTTTCGTGACCTACCATGTGCACACACACACACACACACACACACACACACACACATACACACATACACACACACATATACTAATTTAAATTTTAATTCTAGGTATGGCATAAAAATGATATTTCTTTGTGTGAAAAACATTTTATTATACATTTATATCTTTTATTTTCTCTGCATGTATTTTGGGAGAGGGGTATTAATATGTGACAGCATGTAAATGCAGATCAGGGAAAAAATAAGTTTTGTCTTTCTCTTTCCATGATGTAGGCCCCTGGGATCCAACTCAGATTCTCAGGATTGTTGCATGTGCTTTCATCCCATTGAGCCCCTGGAAGCCCAGTACTCTCCTATCTAAGTCTGACTTTTTTCTTAGCATGAGGACCAGTTTCATAAAATTTCTATGAAGAAATAAATTTCAAGAGGATGCTAGCAGAAAGAATGGTGTATTCATATTTTAGAGTAATACAAAATTAAAGGAGGAAAATGTAAATTCCGAAACATAAAAAAGACTGAGAGAAATATGCAGGATAGTTATGGCAGAGTGCATGATCTGGGGTGGAGTGGGGGGAAGGGAAAGGGGAATATGTCTAAATTGAACTGAGAAATGATGTCTAATAAGAAATGATGTCTACATCAATACACAAAGAATTGTGTATAAATATTTTATAGTAATACAAAATTAAAGGAGGAAAATCTGAATTCCTAAACATAAAAAAGACTGAGAGAAAGATGCAGGACAGTTATGGAAGAGTGCATGATCTGGGGTGGGGTGGGGGGAAGGGAAAGGGGAATATGTCTAAATTGAACTGAGAAATGATGTACATCAATACATAAAACATCAATAAAAACAATATAAAAAAGAATGGTGACCCATGTTGATGGATTGACAGAATTAATAATGGAAAGATGGCTATATTTGACAGAGAACTGGGGACATTTTTCTCAAAACTCCAGTTATATTCTTAGGAGATTTAGTCAAAAGATGATATAAGTCAGAGGAAAGCAAAGGAGCCACTTATATTCAAAAATACTCCCAAGCTGGGAATAAAGGGGAAAAAGAAGCTCAAGAGAATTGGGGCCCTAAGAGACTGACATTATCAAAGGAGAAATGGGAAAAATGGGGACACTTTAAATGGAGAGCACAGGGAGAAGACATGGAAGGAGGGCTGGACAAGTAAGGGAAGAGAGGAAAGATAAATAATGCCTAGCTGGGGTAAAAAATACCCTGAGGAAATCATATTAGTCTAACAATTTATTGACAGTTCAACACACAATATCTGTACGTGAGTCTGTGTGTAAAGATGAAGGCTACATAACAAGAAACAGTATGAGAAAGGAGAAATCTGCCTTTGACTCTTTGGCTGGGGTAGTTCAAGAGACTCCACAAATTACACAGGTTATTGCCACAGCCCTTGATTGCTTCCCAGAACCTGAAGATAAGACCCTATTGCTGAAGGCAGGACATACTTTGGAGACTGAATGTGGAGAATGGATTTGGAGAATGGACCTGGAACCGAATTGAAAGCCACTTCTCCTGAAAGCTAATTCTCATAGTTTTGGAGAGCACTATGCAAGCAGGAAAGTAAAACATCAATCAATGGTCCAACATCAGCTTTAAAACAAATATCCATGTCAATGACCAGCACAGCCTACAAAATCAGTGCAATAGTGGTACTTTTTCTTGGGAGAAATCAATGGTTAATCAATTGGACATAAAATCTACTCAGTAAGAGGAAACTCATGTGTACTGTAAACTCATGTGCACAGAACTGGAGAGGTCACAGATCGTAGAATACTCGCCAAGGTTGACACTTCCCTAGGCCAAAGTAACTAACTGAAAAACAGGTATCCTTATATTTACAGATGATTATCCCAGACACAACTCAAAAATGAAGGTCTCTTTCACCAGATGAGGAAGAGTACAGAGTCCCACAGCTGGACACACAGAGATGGTCTTCCAATTACTCATGCCTAAGCAACATTTCTTTTTTTTTTTTAATTTAATTTTTTTTATTGATGCTTTGTGCATTTCATACATCATTTTCCAATTCAGATCAGGCATTTTTCCCTTTCCCTTCCCCCCCCCCCCCCCCCCCTCCCAGATCATGTATTCTGCCATAACTGTCTTGCATCTTTCTCTGTTTTTTTTTTTTCCTTTTTTAGCTCTAATTGATAATCCATGAGTACAAGCATCCTTCGTGCAAAACCTATCTACAGGCTGTTGTGTCCAAACCCCCACAGCCCCACCATCCAGTGGGGGGTGACATGTTGTTTGTTCAATCAAGTTGATCAAATGAGTGTCCAGAATACATCGCTGTAGTTTCACCATTCAGTACATACATACATACAGTACAGCAGGCCCATGCAACATAGAACAAGCAGACAAGAAGACATTGATTAACTTTTTAACCCTTGTTAAGGGAGCTCCTCCAAAGAACAGGAGACCAGGAACTCTAAAAGGCATGAATGCCCAAACTATGGACATTAGGAGTCTACAGAGTGTGGTTCCATGGGCAGGCTGCCTATATTCAGCTTCAGCTACCCCATCTTCAGGGAACATTGCATAAGAGGGGCTGAAAGATTGTAAGAGCCAGGGTGATGATGCAAGACAAAATGGAAATAAATCATGGAAAACAAGCACCTGGGACCCTGTTTATAAGAATCCTATAGGATTGTAGTCAGCTTGCATAAGACCCATGCAAGCTCAGCCAGACAAAAATCCAGCATAGAGTCTTAAGGGTTCTCCACACTGCTTTCTACAGTGGTTGTATGAGTTTACCACCTGACCCAGCCATACCTCTCCTGGGTATATACCCACAAGACTCATCCTACCGTAAAGATACATGCACATATATATTTATTGCAGCTCTTTCACAACAGTGAAGAGTTGGAACCAACCCAAATGCCCCTCCACAGTCAAGTGGATAGCAAAAATTTGGTACACCTACCCAATGGAGTTCTATGAAGCGGTAAAGAAAGATGACAGCATGAACTTTGCAGGTAAGTGGATGGAAATTGAAGCCATTATGCTAAGTGAAGTAACACAGTCCCAGAAAAACAAACAGGGAATGTTTCCCTCATTTGTGGATGCTAGTACCAAATCCCCTAATTGAAAGGCAAGCTAAGCAATGTTATTGTTATATTTCGTTCTATCTGAAAGTAACAGTGATGTTATTATGTAAATCTCGTAATGAGCCCAAGAATTAGCTTGCTGCTTACTTTCAGACATGATAATTAATGTATATGGGTGGAATATATAAAATATACATATTTTAGAGTAATATAAATTAAAAGGAATTTAATGATTTTTTTCCAAGTCTGTGAAGAATCTCATAAAGATTTTGATTGGTATTGCATTGACTCTGTATATCAGTTTGAATAAAATGGACATTTTTACTCTATTAATTTTCCCTATCCATGAGCATGGAAGGTCCTTCCATCCTTTGATGTCATTTTCAATTTCCTTCTTCAGGGGTTTAAAATTTTTGTTGTACAGATCTTTGGTATTTTTAGTTAGGTTTGTGCCCAGGTATCTTATTATTTTTGAGGTTATTGTGAGTGGGAAGGTCTCCTTGTATTCCTTCTCCACATGTTTATTGTTGGTGTCAAGAAAGGCTACTGATTTTTCTAGGTTGATTTTGTAGCCTGACACTTTACTAAAACTCTTAATTGTTTCTACAAGTTTTCTGGTGGAGTTTTTAGCATCCCTTAGGTAAACTATCATCTGAAAAAAGGGATAGCTTAACTTCTTTTTTTTTCTGATTAATACTCATTTAATTTCCTTCTCTTGTCTTATTGCCCAAGCAAGTGTTTCAAGCACTATATTGAAGAGGAGTGGTGATAGGGGGCAGCCTTGCCAGGTTCCTGACTTTAAGGAAAATGGTTCTAATTTTTCTCCATTTAGGATGATGTTGGCAGTGGGTTTGCTACATATGGCTTTGACCATGTTGAGGAATGTTCTTTTCAGTCCTATTCCCTCAAGGACTTTAAACATGAAGGGATGATGGATCTTGTCAAAGGCTTTTTCTGCATCAATTGAGATGATTGTGTGGTTTTTGTCTTTCAGTCCATTTATGTGTTTTATGATATTTATTGATTTACATATGTTGAATCATCCCTGCATCTCTGGTATGAATCCAACTTGATCATGATGGATGATATTTTTGATGTGGGTCTGTATGTGATTTGTAAGTATTTTGTTGAGAATTTTTGCATCTATATTCATTAGTGAGATGGGTCTATAGTTTTATTTTTTGCTTGCATCTTTGCCTGGCTTTGGTATTAGAGTGATACTGGCTTCATAGAAGGAGTTTGGGAGAATTCCCTCTGTATCCTTCTAAACAGTTTGAATAGCAATGGTTTTAAGACCTCTTTAAATGTTTTTTAGAATTCTGCCATGAAACCATCTGGACCAGGGCTTTTTTTGTTGGGAGATTTTTAATTACATCTTCAATTTCCTCTAATATTATGGGTCTATTTAAACTGTCATTCTCTTCTTGGTTAAGCTTTATTGGTTCCCAGGATTTCAGATATTCATCCATTTCTCTTAGGCTTTCAAATTTAGTGAAGCATAGATTTTTTTTTTAGTATTCCCATATGACTGTCTAGATTTTTTCTTTGTCTGTTGTTATGTTTCCCCTTTCATCACTAATACTACTGATTTGGAGTTTCTCTCTCTCTCTCTCTCTCTCTCTCTCTCTCTCTCTCTTTTAGTTAACTGGTCTAGAGTTCTCTCTATTTTGTTTATTTTTTCAAAGAACCAGCTTTTGGATTTGTTGATTTTATGTATTGTTTTCTTTGTTTCTATTTCATTGATTTCTGCTCTGATTTTTGTTATTTCTTCCTGTCTGTTGGGTTTAGGGTTCATTTGTTGTTGTCTCTCAAGTATTTTTAGCTGCAGTGTTAGGTCATTTATTTGTTCCCTTTCTTTTCTTTTTATGTGGGCACTTAGGGCTATAAATTTCCTTCTCAAGACTGCATTTAAAGTATCCCACAGGTTTTGTTGTGTTGTATTGTCTTTTTCATTCAGTTCCATGAATACTTTTATTTCACTCTTTATTTCTTCCCTGACCCAGTCATTGTTCAGGATTATGTTGTTTAGTCTCCATATGTTCTTGTAGCTACTTGTTCTTATTCTGGTGCTCAAATTGAGCTATATTGCACTGTGGTATGATAGAATGAATGGAATAATTTCTATCCTAAAAATTGTTAAATGCATATGGAAAAACAAAAGACCCCGAATAGCTAAAGCAACCCTGAGTGAAAAATGCAATACAGGGGGGATTTCCCTACCAGACTTCAACCTATATTACAGGGCCATAGTCATACAGAGTCTGGTACTGGCACAAAAACAGACCTGTTGACCAATGGAACAAAATTGAAGATCCAAATTTGAGCTCATACAATTTCAGCCACCTCATATTTGACAAAGGGGCAAAAAACCCTCAGTGGAGGAAGGATAGCATCTTCAGCAAATGGTGCTGGCAAAATTGGATCACCATTTGTAGAAGAACAAAATTAAACCCGTACCTCTCACCTTGTATGAAAATAAACTCCAAGTAGATCAAAGATCTCAATGTGAAGCCTGAAACCCTGAAGGCAATAAAAGAAAAAGTTGGCAACAACCTATGAGACATAGGTGTAGGAGGAGACTTTCTAAACCAGACAGCAGCTGCATGGGAAGTAAGGTCAACAGTTGACAAGTGGGACCTCATAAAACTGAAAAGATTCTGTAACAGCAAAAGAAACAATCAAGGAGGTGAAGAGAAAACCCACAGAGTAGGAAGAACTCTTTACCTGTGACACAGCTGACAGAGCATTAACATGAAGAATATATAAACTACTCAAAAACAAAGAAGTAAGAAGACAATGATTTACTCAAAAGATGGAGTAAAGAACCAAACCAAATCTTCACCAGTGAGGAATTAAAGATGGCTGAGAAACATCTTAAAATGTGTTCACCATCATTAATAATTAAGGAAATGCAAATTAAAACCACTCTCAGATATCATCTCACTCCAGTAAGGCTAGCTAAGTTCAATAAAACAAAAGACAACAGATGCTGGAGGGGTTGTGGGGAAAGGGGAACACTCATCCACTGCTGGTGGGAATGTAAACTTGTACAACCACTATGGAAAGCAGTGTGGAGAACCCTTAAAAGATTCGGAATAAGCTTACCACTTGACCCAATCATACCACTCCTGGGTATATACCCCAAAGACTCATCCTACCACAAAGATATATGCACATCCATGTTTATTGCAGTTGTCTCCACAAGAGCAAAGAGCTGGAACCAACCTATATGCCCTTCAACAGAAGAGTAGATGACAAAAATGTGATACATCTACACAATGGAGTACTATTCAGCGGTAAAGATGGATGGCATTATGAACTTTGTAGATAAATGAATGGTGCTCGAAGCCATTATGCTGAGTGAGGTGACACAGTCCCAGAAAGACAAACAAAGAATGGTTTCCCTCATTTGTGGATGCTAACACCAAATCTGAATGACAGAATGGTTATATTTTTGTTTATCTGAAAGCGACTTTGTTGTTATAAAGTGAATCTCTCATTGGGCTCTAGAATCCACCCAATTATTTTCAGACTCTGTAATTACTGTGTATGGGTGGAGAGTATGTATACATATTTTAGAATAATATGAAATTAACAGAGGAAAATGTGAATTCCTAAGCATAAAAAAAGACTGAGAAAAAGATGCAGGACAGTTACGGCAGAATGCATGATCTGGGATGGGATAGGGGGAAGGGATAGGGGAATATGCCTGAAAAGAAATGAAAAAAATGATGAATGAAATACATAAAACATCAATAACAATGTAAAAAAATAAAATTAATTAATTAATTAATTAATTAAAAGGGGATAAATGAACTCCTGGACATATATCAGAATTAATATACAGTTTATTCCTGGAGGACATAATTCTGGTACATATGTGACATGTACACGGGCATATTTTGGAGTGGTGTGGTTGGGAGGGAACCACAGCAGCATGAGGAATGTGTCAAGGAATGGACTGATGTGGTTGAATTCTGTCTCGGACAGTAAACCTTTGCCGAGAAAAACTTTGGAGAGACTGAGAGAAAAATGCAGGACATGTATGGCAGAGTTCATGAACTGGGGTGGGGCGAGAAGAAGGGAAAGGGGAATATGTCTAAATAGTACTGAAAACTGATGTCTAAAATACACAAAACATTAATAAAAGTATTATTAAAAAACAGCATAGAACGCCAGAAATGGGTAGCAGAGCCCAACCAACCCTGGCTGAAGAAATATTGGCAGTCGATGGTGGTCCTGTGAGGAAGACCTGGCCTTCTTTAGGAAAGGGACTCTGGATAGGCTGACTAGAGCTCAGGAGATGAGCTGGCACTGAGAAGTGGGTGGGGAGAGTAGCTTGGTGCTTAAGATCCTAGATAACATGACTAAATGTGTGAATTCCAAGGGAGGCAGGGTGTGAGAGGGTACCAACGGAGAAGTGGGTAAAAGCTGAATAAGACTGATTGAAAAATTATATATGAAATACATAAAAATCAATAAAAGATGCTTTGTATGAAAATAAATAAATGGGAGGGATGTATTGAGACCACACATGCAAGTGTACAGATGGCCTCTGGAATGCCAGAGAGTGTTACCAAAGGCCACTAAACCAATAAAGCAAATATGGGTCTCCCTGAGTCAAGCAAGACTCCACCGTCAGCACCAGCTACACCTCACCTGCCTGGAAATACTGTGCAGCAGAGGCAGCCATGTGCCTGTATATCCCAAATCTAATTGGCTATTGGCTCTCCCCTTGGAGAAATAACCCATGGCTGATGCCACAAGCTTACATCCTCTACAGGTTAGGAGATGTTATAAGCCACAGTAAGACCCTGTCATATTTAACAGGGGGGAAAATTGTAATTCATGGATTAACATATCCAAACATGTGTCTATGCTAAAGTAACCTACCATAACTATTAGTGCTGCTTAAATACCTATATATCTAATTGCTTGTTCTTCATTAGTAGGATCGAAAGGTTATTCCTGGACAAACTGTCAGCCCATGAAAGGAAACAGCCAGAATTGACCAGAGTCCAAGTCAACAGCTCCAGAGAGAGTGGACTGTTTTACCTCTCATCCACCTGTGCCCCTTTTCTAAGCCTAGGGAACAACCTGCGGAAGAGGGGGCGTGGTAGAATGTAAGGGCTGCGATTGGGGTGAATGGTGAAACTACAGCAATGTAGTCTGGACACTCATTTGATCAACTTGATTGAACAAACAACCTGTCACCCCCCACTGGATGGCGGGGCCTGGAGGTGTTTGTTGGGCACAACAGCCTGACGATAGGTTTTGCATGAAGGATGCTTGTACTCATGGATTATCACTTATAGCTAAAAATGAAAAAAAAAAAAACTGAGAGAAAGATGCAGGACAGTTATGGCAGAATGCATGATCTGGGATGGGGTGGGGGTGGGGGGGAGGGAAAGGGAAATAAGCCTGAACTGAATTGGAAAAATGTATGAAATGCACAAAGCATCAATAAAAACTAATTAAAAAAAAAAAGAAAATAAATAAATAAATAAATAAAATATTTACAAAACCCAATCTGAAGCAGAAAGGACTATGCTGGATGTCTTCAACACTGGATCTCAAATCCACTACAAAACCATAGCTATAAAAGCTTCATAATGCTAGCACACACAAAAAAGTTACACAATTTATGTAAAGAATTTGTTTAGAATAATTCAGAGTATGTTAACATTGATTTTAATTGTCACTAAATTAACAATAACATACTTATTTACAAAATCATTCTTCATGTACAAGATTCAGGAAATATTTTCTTCTAAAAGCGATTCATTAAATTGTGGGATTTATTTATTTATTTATTTATTTATTTATTTATTTTTTTTTTGGTCTTTTTGAGACATGGTCTCCCTGTAGCTCTGACTGTCCTGGAACTAACTCTGTAGACCATGTTGGCCTTGAACTCACAGAGATTAGCCTGTCTCTGCCTCCCAAGAGCTAGGATTAAAGGCATGCACCACAACACCCGACTAAACTGTTTTTTTAAAGTAATCATTCAAACTAATGTGTTTCCATATGACAATTTCCCTCCTGTGTGTGATTTTCCTTGCTCTGTTCTTACTACACCTCCCAACTCCTCATGTTCCTCCAGCCTGTGACTATTAATCTGGGAAGCCCACAGGATGACATTCAGAATAAATATGGAAACGAATATCTGACTAGGTATGTAAGGGATTTTGTAGATCTTGTAAACTGAGGTTGGAAGGCCTTCCCAAAATTTGGATGACTCCATTTCAGAGACTGTGGTTGCAGACTAAAAAAGGTGGGAAGTGAGCTGAGTATTCTTTCTCTGCTCCTGAATTTGATATAATGCGATGGATTGTTCCAGGCTTCTGCAGCTATGACTTCCACCACAATGATCTGTATCCAGGAATGGTGAGAAACAAACAACCCTGTTCCTTCCTTAAGTTGCAATTATCAGATATTTTCCACAATGTGAGAAAATATAGAAGAAATTTATTCTATAATAACAAAATTTAATAAAGGACAAAGACATTTTACCTGATTACTAAAAACAAACAAACATATAAGGGATAAAATTACTATATGATTTTTCTTTTACTACATAATTATGTCATATTTACTTAACAAAATATGTATATTGTGCCTTTCTCTTGTGTATTAACCCAGGATTTCACAGGGAATACACAATGATATAATGCAATGAGATAGTAATGAGAAGCTTCATCGTTCTGCAGGTATGACATTCCCCACAATGGAATATGTTCAGGAATTGTGATCAAATAACCTCTTCCATTCTTAAGTTGAAATTATCAGGTATTTTGCTTAATATGAGAAATCTAGATGACATTCATTCTACAATAATAAAAGAACACACAAGGAATTTTTGCCTAGAGAGCACTGAAAAACAAACATATAAAGTAGAAAATTACTCTGTGATTTTTGTTTTACTACATAATTGGGTCATATATGCTCAATAAAATATATGTAGTTGTGCAAGACTCTTTTATATAGAACCAAGTTCTTATGGTAAATACCCAATTATTTGAGCATGGAATCCTGAAACAGGAGTACAATTACCTCAGTTATGCAAGTCTTGTTTGTCCAGTAAATCATGACACCTGCGATGTTTTCTGAAGCATAGAGGTGAGATGTGTGACATCACAATGCCTGTGGTTTCCTCAACATCCACCCAGGTATATAAAAGGCCGTTGGCAGTTGGAGACATTCAGATTCAAGAACCTACTGCTGGTCCTCAACTGAACAGTCCACTCCTGACAACATGTGTTACTATGGCAGCTACTATGGAGGCCTGGGCTATGGCTATGGAGGCCTAGGCTGTGGCTATGGCTGTGGCTATGGAGGCTATGGTCTCTATCGTGGCTATGGTAACAGGTGCTGCCGCCCACTGTGCCGTGGTAGGTACTGGTCCTATGGCTTCTACTGAGGAACTTCTATAGCCTGTTACCTGTAACCTTCCATTTCTCTGAAGGTTTCTGCAAGTTTCCTCACATTAGAAATTCTTAACTATCTTCAAAAATTCCAACTTTGCACTAAAATCTCTTAAAAAATAAAAGAAATGCAGTATATCCTTCTTAGATCCTCACCTTGAGTTGAATTCTTTTATGATGTTCCAAGAAATTCCCACTATCTCTAAAATGCTGTCCAAAATATGACCCAGTTGTTCTTTTAAATAAACTACTTCATTGAAAATATTACAGTCTTATCATTTATTAAACAATCTACATCAGTTTGGGGAGTATGTGTGTATACATGCGTCTGCTTTGTCATGAGTATGGCTTGTTGGGGGAGGGGGCAGTGAGAAGGAGAATAAGAGGAAATTTCTCTTTAGTGCATTTCTCAGATCTCACTATAGAAGCTTTTCCTGCAGTAAGCAGAATTTAACACAGAAACCTACTACTGGTCAACATATAGAGAATAAGAATCTTTGGAATGCTCCTGTGTAAATGTGTTACATGCGTCACACAATACATGTGTCTCCTCCCAAGGTTCAGTGTTCAGTCTGGAAGGGGGAAGAAACATTTTAAGAGTCAGAGGTTGTGTATCAGTACAAGGGAGCTGTGTCTTCTGGACAGAATAGGACAGAGGCACATATGAACCCCCAGAACTTGTGACAGCATGCACATAACTTATATAAGCCCTAGCAAAACCTCACAAGGAGAAGGGGAGGAGAGAAAGAAGTGGAGGAGGTAAGGTGTGAGGTAGATCTGAGGGAAGATGGGAAACTGGGTTTGAATGTGGACAAAATGCATTGCATGAAACTCTCAATAAACATAATTATTAAAAATAAGCATTTATATATTGATAGGTATTTTGATTGTTTCCATATTTTTACTATTTCAAATGACATCATGATGAATTTGCCAATATAAAATTTTTCTTGAGATAAATTGTTTTTGTGTGATAATTAAATTTTCAGAAGTATCAAAGTCACTGTTAGAAATTTGGGGGTGAGTAGTTCACAGAACATTTCATGAAATGACTGTTATAACAAATCTCAACTTGGATGTGGTTCATTTTCCATCGTGCACTATCTAACACTTAATTTTCTTGCATTGTGGCCATTTTATTGACAAATATAGGGAAATTAGTGCAATAGAAGTGTTATTTTTACCTTTGGCCATATGTGAGATTTCTTTTGAAAAATGTTTATTCTAATTCTCTGCTAATTTTCTTTATGCTGTTTAGGTGTATATGTTCCATATAAATGTAGTTGTTCATCACCCATTCTTTATATAGATTGTCTTTTCACAGAGTTGCCTGTTCTGTTCTACATAACTTTTTCAGTTGGACAAAAACAAATGTATCTATTTTCAAATTTTGTCACAGCTTTTAAAAAATTTTTGAGCTTTTGTACATTTTATATTACAGTTCTTAATCAAATTTAGACTCCCTTCCCTTCTACGTCCACACATTAACCTCCCAGACCTCATCTGTTATGCTATACATATAAAGTCCTATCCAGTCAAGCATTTGTGCCCAGATGTCCTTCGGTGCAAATTCATCCACTGAACTCTAGTCCACCTATCTACAGAATGTAAGTAAAGTATACTCTCCTCAGTTGTAATCACACTCCAACAGTTCTCAGTCTTAGACCAGCCCACCACCCATTTCTCTTGCTCCACTATGGGCCCTTGCCTTATTGAGCTGACACAGGTCCTGTGCTTGATGCCACCATTGCCACAAGTACACTTGTGCTAGTTTCCAGTGCCCTGATAACCTCTGGGTCCCTATGTTCATGCTCCTGTCCTGTCTCTTACAATCTCTCTGCTCCCTGTTCCCCAGTGGTCCCTAGCTGTGGGTGGTGAGGTTCAATATAGCAGTTCTATCCAGGGATACATACTCTGCAATCTCTCTTTAAAATGTGGCCAGTTGTTGAGTTCTGTGTGTATCACATCTTTTATATAAGGAAGCTTTAATGGTGAGAGTTGAGGGATGTAATAATTTTCTCCCTACTCCTCATTCTGGTATGTTCCATGACCCTGGGTGTGGAACTGTTCAACTGTAGATGTGTCACTGAGTACTGGGGATCTCTGAGACATATATTCTCTGTGTTTGACCATGTTGTGAGATTCTGAAGTAGCTTCCATCTGTTACAAAAAGAAGCTTCTTTGATGAATGGTGACTAGGATATTGTCCCCTAATATAAGGATCTTTATTTCGAATATGTTCAGAAATTTCATTGGTCTAGAGATATGACAGAGATAAATTTTTCTCTAGGATCTATGACCTCTCCAGCCTTGTGTATTTTGGGATGTTTACAGTACTACCCATGAGTTCATTCCCATTTAGAGGGATTCAAGTGCAATTAGACAGCTGTTGATTAACTTGCAGATAACAGTGCCAGTACTGCCCCAATAGCAGTAGTTTGCTGTGCTCGTTGTTAAGGTTATTAGGGTTTAGGGCTGAATTGGCCTGCTGATTGATTTTCTTCCTTAGAGGCTTGCACATAATCACCTAGCATTTTGAGGGCTAAACTTCAAGTAGAAAGTTTCCAGGTCATTTCATGCTCCATTGTTCCAAGTTATGTATCTGTAGTATGTGTTGTGTTGGCAGAGATTTTGAAGTCATGTTTAATTATTTCTGAGATGAAGCAAAGAATATTTCTCGTATGTATTCTTTTATTTTTGACAGGGTCTCCCTAGTCCCTGCCCACGTGGAAGTCATTATGTGTAACAGGCTGGCCTTGATCTCAGAATTTCACAGAGATCCTCTTGCCCCTGCCTCCTGAGGGCTGGGATTATAAATGCATGCCACCATGTCTATACCGCTGTATATTCTTACAAGACTGTTGTAGTTTGAAGTGTATGTTTAATTCTTAAATTTTGTTTTCACTGCATTCATATAGAAGAAAGACACAGGATCTTTCTTAATATCTATACATATAACACTGGTTTTCTTATGTGATGACTACAATTATATCACTGTCAGTATTTGTGGCTCCAAGAAGTTTAGGTGAGGCACAGTAATCTCATAGCGAATGCTTCTTCCTCTTAAATTGTCCAATAACCATATTTATAGTGATGAAACCTCATTTCTATAGATATAATTTTTGACTTTTGAACCCCCCAAAAGTAACTCTTAAGTACATTTATTTTGTGCAAAATGGAATTCAATAAATGTTATAATGCTCTAACCCCCAATACATGCCTTTGCATGAATCAGTTTCACCTTCTATCACATCTCCATTTGTCAGCAAAGAACTGGGAGACAATGAACATGTGGATAACAGGGTTGGTTCCATTAAAAGTCCATATATTAAGAAGTCTTCATTGGTGGTTTCGTTTTGTTTTGTTTCTCAGAGATTGTATCTAATGTTATGTGTATGAAAAAATTAGTGTCTAATAATGTAGCATAGCCAAGGAAATTTCCAATAAAGTGGAGAGAGAGAGAGAGAGAGAGAGAGAGAGAGAGAGAGAGAGAAAGAGAGAGAGAAACAGAGACAGGGAGACAAAAGGGCAGAGAATGAGTATGGAGGACAGATACATCTGGGAGTGGAGGACATGCCTTTGAGATAGGTCTCTCTCTGAACCTGAAGCTAGGAGGACAACCAGCAAGCTCCAGTCATCCTTCTGCCTCCAGGCCTCATTGTGCTGGGGTATAGTCATCTGTCTATGTCCTGCTTTTTATGTAGGTTCTAAGGATTTGATTCTCATGCTTACAGGGTCTTTGCACTTATCCAATGAGCTATCTCCCCAGCCCTTGTATAAACTTTTAAAATGACTTTTGTCTGCTTTAAATATATATATAATCATGTTGTGATGTTGGATCCCACCCACACTCCACTATAATGTACTTCACAGTTATATCGTCAATACCGTCACAGGACGTCACAGAGTAACATGCAGAATGTACAGTTTCTGTACATGATATGGCCTTTAGCTTTCTGCTGATTCTAAAATAACCAAACTGCTTAAGAACATAACCAAGTACCTTTATATAAGATGAAACTTGACACCATGTTACTAACTAATGTAACAGTAACACATAAGGAGCTAATTCTTCATGAACAAGATTCAAGAAACATAGTTCTTTAGATGAAATCCTTTCAAAATGTCAAAACAAAAGATAAAAAAAAAGAAAACACAAAAGCTTTCTTCCTGTGGAAGGATGGGAAAATTTATAAAGGAAAACATTTTAATTATTTATATCACATGACAGAATAATGTAATATATTAATTAAACCAAAAATGTCTAGAGTCTTGAAAAGTGAACTAGAAAATGAGTGTAAAAATCATGTGATTTTTGCCATGGAATCCTGAAATAGGAGCACAATTAAGTCAGTTATGCAGGCCTTGTTTATCCAGTCAATCATGACACCTGTGATGCTTTCTGAAGCACAGAGGTGAGATGTGTGACACCACAATGCCTGTGGTTTTCCTGACAACCACTCAGATGTATAAAAGGCCCTTGGCAGATGGAGACTTCAGACTCAGGAACCTACTGCTGGTCCTCAACTGAACAGTCCTCTCCTGACACCATGTGTTACTATGGCAGCTACTACAGAGGCCTGGGCTATGGCTATGGCAGCCTAGGCTGTGGCTATGGCTGTGATTATGGCTGTGGCTATGGTCCCTATGGTGGCTTTGGTTACAGGTGCTACCGCCCACTGTGCTGTGGGAGGTACTGGTCCTATGGCTTCTACTGAGGAGCTTCTACAGATGCCAAGCCTGTTGATTTTAACATCCTGACTGGCTCAAAGTGCCCACAAGTTTTGTCATGTCAGAAATTCTTATATATCTTCTAAAGTTATAACTTATATTAAAATATACTGAAATATAAAAATGTAGGATACCATTCTTAGATCCTCTTAGATCTTCACTGTTGAATGGAATGTGTCTTTACTTAACAGTATTTTACACTATGTTTGTAAGGCTCTGTAAAATATAGTCCTGTTTTTCTCTCACATTTCTGTAAAAACAAAAGGTTTCAAATAAACTATTCCATTGAAAATTTTAAAATCATATAATTTTATTGTTATTTTTATTAATTTGGGATGTACTTTGTATATTGGTGTCTGTTTGGTTCACATATGCTTGTGTGGGATTATGTGTATTAAGATGTTTCTCAGCAATCTCTTTCTTCAGTTGTGAGTCTCTGTTCAGCTCTTAACTGGGTCATTTGTTTTCTTCTTTATTTTTGAGTAGTTTATATATTCTGGAAGGTAATGCTCTATCATATGTATCATTGGTGAAGGTTTCCTCTCACTCTGTGGGTTTTCTCTTCCCTTGCTTGACTGTGCTACTTAATTTAGCATAATGGCTTCTAATTCCATTCATTTACCTCAAAATTTCATGATGCCATCATCTTGACTGCTGCATAGAACTTCATTGTGTAGATGTATATTTTCTTTATCCACTCATCAGTTGAGGAACACTTGGATTTGACCATCCTAACCAAATTAATATACAGATTCAATGGAACCCCAAATTAAATATCAACAGGCTCCTTTAAAAACAGAAACTTTTTTTTAAATTTGTATGGAAAAATAAAACAACCTGGATAGCCAAAATAACCCTGAGCAAAAAGAACAATGCATGGGGGGGGGGTTACTATACCAGACTTCAAACTATATTGCAGGGCTATAGTCATAAAAACAGCCTGGTACTGGCACAAAACTGACCCGTAGATCAATGGATCAAAACTGTACATCCAAATCTGAGCACATGCAATTTCATCAACCTCATATTTGACAAAGGGCCAAGAAAACTCAATGAAGCAAAGAGAGCACCTTCCTGGGAAAACTGTATCACCACTTGTAGAAGAGTAAAACTAAAACCTTACATTTCACCCTGCATAAAAATCAACTCCAAATGGATCAAAGACCTCAACGTCAAACATGAAACTCTGAAAATGATAGAAGAGACACAGGCATAGGAAAAGACTTTGTAAATAAGACAGAAGCTGCACAGGAAATAAGGTCAACAATCAACAAGTGGGATCTTTGTAAACTCAAAATCTTCTGTAACAGCAAGAGAAACAATCAAAGAAATAAGGAGAAAACCCACAGAGTGGAAAGAAACCTTCACCAGTGATACATCTGACAGAGGATTAACAGCCAGAGTATACAGCTACTCAAAATACAAAGGAGCAAGAAAATAAATGACTAATCAAAAGATGGAGTAAAGAGCTGAACAGAGGCTTCACAAATGAAGAAGTAAAGATGGCTGAGAAACATCTTAAAAAGTGTTCAACATTGCTAATAATTAAGGAAATGAAAATTTAAACCACTTTAAGATTTCATCTTACCCCAGTAAGACTGGTTATGATCAAGAAAACAAATAACACCAAATGCTAGAGAGATTGTGGGGAAAGGGGAACAACCATTCAATGCTCGTGGGAATGAAAACTCATGCAGTGCCTATGGAAAGCATGTGGAGCACTCTTTTTTTGTCTTTTTGAAACAGAGTCTCCCCTTAGCTCCAGCTGTCCTGGAACTCGCTATGTAGACCAGGCTGGCCTTGAACTCACAAAGACCCTCCTGCCTCTGCCTCCTAAGTGCTAAGATTAAAGGCATGTGCCACCACGAGAACTCTTAAAAGACTCAAAACGAACCTACCACCTGACCCAGTCATATCACTACTGAGTATATACCTACAAGACTCATCCTATTGCAGAGATATATGCACCACCATTTTTTATTGCAGCTCTCTCTCGTCATAATAGTGAAGAGCTGCTGGGGCTGGAGAGATAGCCAAGCGGTTAAGAGCACCAACTGCTCTTGCAGAGGACCCAGGTTCGATCACCAGCACCCACATGGTGGCTGAGAACAGTCTGTAACTCCAATTCCAGGAGAACTCCAGTTCCAGGGGAATCTGACATCCTCTTATGACCTCCACGGCATTGCATGACACAGGTGCACAAACCAAAATGCAGACAGTACATTCATACACATAAAATAAATTTTAAAAAATATTAAAAAAACAGTGAAGAGCTGGAAATCACTCCTCTTCTTTTCATTTCTAGAGCAATAAGACAAGAGAAGGAAATAACGCATTTCTAATTGCAAAAGAAGAGGTCAAACTACTCCTTTTGTCAGATAACTAGATATTATATCTAAGGATTGCCAAAAATTCCACCAGAAAATTCCTAGAAATGATTAAGAGTTTCAATAAATTGGCAGTTTACAAAATTAATCTACAAGAATCAGTAGATTTTCTATATGCCAATAGCAGGCAATTAGAGAAGGAATGCATGTAAAGCTTCCCATTCCCAATAGCCTAAAAAAAAAAATCTCAGAACAAACCTGATCAAAGACTTTAAAGATCTCTACAATGAAAAATTTAAATTTTCGAAGAAGGGGAGTGAGGAATACATTGGAAAATCTTATGCTCATGGATTGGAAGAATTAATATAGTGCATTATAATATATAATAGATTATATAATATTAGTATAATAAAAATGATCATTCTACCCAAATTAATATATGGATTCAATGAATTGCCAATCAAAATCCCCATGACTCTCATCACATCATTAGAGTAAAATTATGAATAAAAATTATGAAAAATATATAATAAAATATTTTAAAATTAATATGGAAAGACAAAATACTCCAGATAGCCAAAGCAATCTTGAACATAAGGAGTAATGCGGGGAGATTTCTATATCAGTCTTCTGGTATAGAATTATATTCATAAAAACTGCATGGTAGTGGTACAAAAATACACCAGTAGAACAATGGAACAAAATTAAAGATCCAGACTTGAGGACATACGATTTCAGTCACTTGATATTTGGAGAAAAGGCAGTATCTTCAACAAATAGTTCTGGCAAAACTGTGTCTCTGGGGAGACCCTGTCTTGAAAAGATAAATAAATAAATAAATAAATAAATAAATAAACAAATAAATAAATAAATGAAACTAAACCCTTACGGTTCACCTTGTACAAAATTCAACTCTAAATGGATTAAAGACCTCAGTTTGAAACCTGAAACTGAAAATTTTAGAAGAAAACATTGGTAGTAACCTACAAGATATGGGTGTAGGAAAAGACTTTTTTTTTTTTTTGTCTTTTTGAGACAGGGTCTCCCTGTAGCTCTGGCTGTCCTGGAACTCACTCTGTAGACCAGGCTGGCCTCAGATTCACAGAGATCCGCGTGCCTCGGACTTTCTATATCAGACAATAGTTTCACAGGAATTAAAATCAACAATCAACAAGTGGGACAGCCGACAGCAGCTCTGGTGCCATAGGGAGTTTGTGTACAGTGTGCTCAGGTTAGGGCCTTGCTTGCTAAGACCACCTGAAGCACAGGTAAGAGCCTAGTGCTGCTCCAGACAGGTAGATCTTAGAATAGATTGACTCTTGGGTTGTTGGATAATTGATTCGCTGGTTTGCGGCAGGTGTGCTGTGGGCCTGCCTGCTTGGGTCTAAACCCTAAACCCTTGTAGGTTGTGGCTGCCTGGGCTAGGTTGCAAGGGGGAAGCCTTGCAGCTGGCAGTGGCTCTGGTGCCATAGTGAGTTTGTGTACAATGTGCTTAGGTTAGGGCCTTGCTTGCTAAGACCACCTGAAGCACAGGTATGAGCCCAGCACTGCTCGAGACAGATACCAGGGTTCAGGCTAAGTGTCCCCCCTCTCCTCCACCAACTGGAATCGAGGAGGAGAGAGTATCCAAGTGGATTTTTTTAAGAACCTTCAGAACAGGAAGGGAAGAGTGACTTAGACTTCCAATATCCAATATATAAACAAAATTGAAAGCCTGAAACCTAGACATATCAACACTCCATAAGTAAAGAGGAGGAAAAAAAAAATAAGAAAAAAAATTGTCAGAAGGAGGCAAGCAAAACAAACCTTCAACATAGTGAAAAGACATTTGTGATTGGCATCGGAATACAGGCAAAAAAATAAATAAATAAAAGGGAAACCCTCATTCCAGGGACACGGCAAAGGGATAACATGAGAAAGGTGCAGAATAATTCCCCACCAAGCTCTACCAACCCTGTAGGAGACGGCTGCAGTGGGATCCTAGTTTGTCTTCCATTGCTGTGACAAAACACTCTGACTCACACCAACTTGGGGAGGAAAGGGTTTATTCAGCTTACATCTCCTGGGTTCATCACTTAGGGAGCCCGAGGCAGGAGCTGAAGCACAGGCCATGCAGGAGTGCTGCTTACTGGCTTGCTCCTCTGGCTCATGCCCAGAAAGCCTTCTTATATGGTACACAACAACCTAAGTCCAGCAAAGTAGCTCAAGGCCAGACACCTGGGATTCACTCATGATCTTCTGGGCTCCAAAGGGTTTCGTCAGCTCCCCTTCTCCGACTCTGCCATCCGTGGCACACACAGCTCATCTGGTAGGCCCAGGCTGACTCCATTCCACACCTGCTGCTGCTTTTGGTGGTCATCCCATGGTCCTGGCATCTCCAAAAAGCTGGGGTCGCCACTGAAATTGAGGCAGCACTTTCACAAATGGTCTCTTCTGACCTCTACTGGTGCAAAGCCTCAGCTTCTCTCCATGACTCTTGCAATCCTGGGGTCTTCACTGCAACTGAGGTGCACTTCCACCAATGGTCTTTCCTGACCTCTCACAGTGACAAGCCTCGGCTGCTCTCTGTGAACCCCTCAAATTTCAACACCAGACCCATATAGGAGACTCTTACACACTACCAAGTCCTGCTTCTGGCTTGACATGGATGCTCAGGGCCCTTTTGGAACATAGCTTCTGTGTGCTGACCCTGAAGAAATTCTTCCCACAAGATTTCACCACAGTGATGCTGGTCTCTTGTTACTTACAGCTGATTTTTCAGCCCCAGCTAATCAGCATCAATTGTCCCAGTACAACAAAGATTTCCCTTCAAGTTCTGGTCTCTTGTTACAGCTGATTCTTCAGCCCCGGCTGACAAGAACCCACAGATTAAACAGTCCTGATGATCTCTGCTTCCCTTTGAAACTAGAAACTTCACAAGCCAGGCCTCCATCTTCTACAACTCTTTCAGCAAAACTGTTCCAAGTTCCACAGCCACAATCTTGAGGCATTCAATGTTTTTTTCCAGCCCAAAGTTCCAAATGCTTCCAAAATCCTTCCCCAAAACACCAAGGTCAGATCTGTCACAGCAATAGCCCACTCTCTGGTACAAATTTCTGTTCTAGTTTGTCTTCCATTGCTGTGACAAAACATTCTGACAGATAACAACTTGGGGAGGAAAGGGTTTATTCAGCTTATATCTCCTGGGTCACAGTTCATCACTCAGGGAGCCCAAGGTTGGAACTCAGGGCAGGAACCCGGAGGCAGGAGCCAAAGCACAGGCCATGGAGTAGTGCTGCTTACTGGCTTGCTACCCTGGCTCATGCCCAGCCTGCCTTCTTATATGGTACACAACAACCTGCCCAGGGTGGTACTACTCATTGTGGGCTGGGTCCTCCCACATTGCCCAACAATCAAGACAATACTCCACAGATATGGCCAACAGGCCAGTCCAATGGAGCCAATTCCCCAATTGAGGCTCCCTCAACCCAGATGTGTAAAGTTGACACTAAAGCTATCCAGCACAGTGAACCAAGAAACAGATCTTAGAGGAATAATTGCAGACATATGCAGAAAAATTAAAGAAAATAAAGAAGAAGTCAGAGAACTAAGGAGAGAGAATGAAAAACTCAAAAAGGACCTACAGTGATATAATGACAAACTTTGGAAAGAACTAAAGGAAGAGAATGACAAATTCCAGAAAGAAATCGAGGGAGAAAATAACAAACTCCAGAAGGAAGTAGAAACACTGAAAAAGGAAGCCAACCAGTGAAGTAAGGAGCACCAAGAAGAGACTGAGAAGCTCAAAAAAGGAAATAGAAATACTAAAGAAATCACAGGACAAAATGAAAAAGGAAATAGAACACTCATCCAATCAAAAAGAAAGGAAAGGAAAAAGCCTCAGAAACAGAATGGAGGAACCAGAACAAAGAATATCAGATCTGGCAAAACTGGGTCCCCACTTGTAGAAGGATGAAATTAAACCCCTACCACTCACCCTGTACAAAAGTCAACTCCAGATGGATCAAAGACCTCAACGTGAAACCCAAAACTCTGGAGGCGATAGAAGAAAAACTTGGCAGCAGACTACAAGACATAGGTGTAGGAAAAGACTTCCTAAATCAGACAGCAGCTGCAAAAGAAATAAGATAGACAATTGACAAATGGGACCTCATTAAACTCAAAAGCTTCTGTACATCAAAAGAAACAATAAAGGAAGTGAAGAGAAAACCCACTGAGTGGGAGGAAACCTTTACTGCAGATACATCTGAGAAAGCACTAACTTCCAGAGTATACAACCTAGTCAAAAAACAGAAAACAAATGAATCACTCAAAAGATGGAGCAAAGAAAAAAAAAAAGATGGAGCAAAGAACTGAATAGAGACTTCACAGAGGAGGAATTAGAGAGGGCCGAGGAACATCTTAAGAAGTGTTAAACATCACTAATAATTAGGGAAATGCAAATTAAGACCACTTTAAGATATCATCTTACTCTGATAAGACTGGCCATGATCAAGAAAACAAATGATACCAAGTGCTGGAGAGGTTGTGGGGAAAGGGGAACACTCATCCATTGCTGGTGGGAATGTAAACTTGTACAGCCACTATGGAAAGCAGTGTGGAGAACCCTTGGAAGACTCAAAATGAGCTTGCCATTTGACCCAGTCATACCACTCCTGGGTATATACCCACAAGACTCATCTTACTGCAGAAATACATGCACCGCTGTGTTTATTGCAGCTCTGTTCACAATAGCCAAATATGGAACTAACCCAAATGCCCCTCAACTGATGAGTGGATGGAGAAAATGTAGTACATGTACACAATGGAGTTCTATGCAGCAATAAAGAAAGATAACAACATGAAATTTGCAGGTAAATGGATGGAGCTAGAAGATATTATATTAAGTGAAGTAACACAGTCCCAGAAAAACAAACAACAAATGGTATCCCTCATCTGCAGATGCTAGCGTCAATAACCCAGTTGTAAATATTTCTTGTGGAGAGGGATGCATATTGAAAGAACAATAACAGAAAGACTGCATCAGAAAACTGACTGAAATGGTGAATCTGGAGGGGTGGGAGGATTGGAAGAGGGACACGTGTCTATATTCGATTAATGTATAATAAATTAACGTGAGTTCAACAAGTATCCAATTTTGCCCAAATTCTATCTACAAATTACATGGCATTTTAGGACTTAGTAAAAGTAAAAATGTCTATATTAAACAACATTTGTTTAAAGGTTTCAATAAAAATGGTAATACTGGGCTGGAGAGATGGCCTAGTGGTTAAGAGCGCTGACCGCTCTTACAGAGGACCCAGGTTCGATCCCCAGCACCCACATGGCGGCCAAGAACCATCTGAAACTCCAATTCCAGGAGAACTCCAGTTCCAGGGGAATCTGACACCCTCTTTTGACCTCCACAGCATTGCACAACATGGGTGTACAAACTTGCATGCAGACAGTACATTCATACACATACAGAAATAAATAAAAATTAATAAAAAAATAAAAAAACAGTAATACTTCTAAGTTAATTGGAAATATAAATTTTTGTTGTCCAAATTTGTTTTACTTAAAATCTGTATAACAATAACTTTGGGATTAACATATACTAATGTTCTCTATAATTTTTGTGTTATACAGCAACATCTTGTAATATTCTCTTTTACCTGTGGGATAATTGAACTTAAGGAATTAAGTTTGCTTCTCAAATTGAAACATACAGTCACTCAAAAACACTTGAATAAATTTAATGAAATTTACACCTTGATTCCTGCCTATAGATATGTGTACTACAACTGCCTCTTTGAGACTCATGGATCCCCTGAAAAATAAAAACCTAAAATAAACAAGGGGCGATACAGTTATATATTAAAACTTTTTGTAAAAAATTTTCAATTTAATCTTAAAACTAACTATGGGAAAAGATTTGTATGTTCCCACAGGTCAAAACGTCACCAACTTAATGACTGAGAAAGAAAAGATACAGCCTTGCATTGTGTAGGATGTAACAAGAAATACCAGCAGAGAAGTTGACCCATCTAAACATTAAAAGGATGAAAAGCCTCAGACTGCTACAGGCTTCAAATATCTCTGTGCATCCTATTTGTAACAAATGTTTATAATGAGTCCTAATGAACCTTACCTTCTAGGTGCCACAGAGTTTTAATATGAGAGCCTTTCTTAACTCCATTTCATAGAACAAAGAAAAATATGATGGTAATGAAGTCATTCTCTAACTGTAAATTAAAGCCAACTGTTATAGATGTAATCTCTTATAAAGCTGGTAAAACTGCTTTCTTTAATTTACTAATAGACATAGGAACACTGAAAAGCATTTTTCTCTATTCAGAACCAAATATAATACTAAAGTCTCCTCAAGCTGTGCACTTAAGCAAAATATATTAACACAGGAGAGCTCTGTTATCAGCAATGGATTATTTTACCAAGAAGATGTTGGCCAGGGGATCCAAGCCCCCCACCCCCCCATAAGGTAAAGGCTTCTTGCCTGTAAACTGGGATACCTGCAAGAAGAGAGCAACAAGGCCCTGATGTCAAAACCTGATGTAAGTATGGGAATGATGTATTGAGACTGCACTTGCAAGTTGGTCTCTGGAATACCAGAGAGTGTACCAAAGGCCACTAAACCAATAAAGCAAATATTGGTCTCCTTGAGTCAAGCAAGACTCCTCCATTAGCATCAGCTACACCCCACCTGCCTGGAAATACTGTGCAGCACTGGCAGCCATATGTCTGTATATCACAAATCTAATTGGCTACTAGCTCTGTCCTTGGAGGAATAACCCACGGCTGATGCCACAAGCTTACATCCTCTAGTGGTTAGGAGAAGTTGTAAGCCACAGTAAGACCTTGTCATCTTTTACAGAAAAAAACGTAATTCATGGATTAGCATACCATCCAAACATTTGTGTCTATACCAAAGTAACCTACCATAATTATTAATACTGTTTTAATACCTATATATCTAATTGCTTGTGTTTCATTATTAGGATTGAAAGGTTATTCCTGGATAAACTTTCAGCCCATGAAAGAAAACAGCCAGAACTGATCTGAGTCCAAAACGACATCTCCAGATGAAGTAGACTGTTTTGTTTCTCATCCACCTGTGCCACTTTTCTAAGCCTAGGGAGCAATCTGAGGAAGAGGGGGTGTGGTAGAATGTAAGGGCTGTGACTGGGGTGAATGGTGAAACTACAGCAATATAGGCTGGATACTTATTTGATCAACTTGATAGTACATACAAGCCCCTCCAGCTGGATGGTGTGAGTCCTGGGCTGTGTGGGTTTGGGCACAACTGCTTGCAAATTGGTTTTATGTGAAGGATGCTTGTACTCATAACTTATTACTTATTGTTAAAAAAATGAAATAAAAGAAAGGGAAAAAAAGTGGGACCTCATTAAACTAAAAAGCTTCTGTAAAGCAAAAGAAATTGAAGAGATTTCTTTTTTTTTTTTTTGAATTCAAATTGAATTCAATTCAACGAATTGAAGAGAAAACCCACAGAGTGGGAGAAAATTTTCAGTGACACATGTGACAGAGGTCTAACATGTAGAGTATGTAAATTACTCAATGTGGGGCATGGTGGTACACACCTTTAATCCTAACACTTGGGAGACAGAGGCAGGAGGATCTCTGTGAGTTTAAGGCCAGCCTGGTCTACAGAATAAGTTTTAGGTCATCTGGTGCTATGGGGTGACCCTGTGTCAAAAAGACCAAAAAAAAATTACTCAAAAAACAAAGCACCAAAAAAATTAAATGACCCAATTAAAAGATGGACTAAAGGTCTGAACGGAGACTTCACAAATAAAGAAATAAATATGGCTGAGACAATCTGAAAAGTGTTCAGCACATTAGTAATTAAGGAAATGCAAATTAAAACCACTTTAATGTTTCATTTTACCCCAGTAAGACTATCTATGTTCAAGAAAACAAATGATACCAAATGCTAGAGTGGTTGCAGGGAAAGGGAAACACTCATTCATTGCTAGTGCTATGGAAAGCAGTGTGGAGAACTCTCAAAAGACTAAAGATGAATCTACCATTTGACCCATTCATGCCACTCCTGGATATATACCCAGAGGATTCATCCTATTGCAGAGATATGTGTACAACCATGTTTATTGCTGCTCTTTCACAATAAAAAAAAAAGAGCTGAAAGCAATCTAATTGTCCTTCATTTGATGAGTGGATATGAAAATATGGTACATGTACACAATAGAGTTCTAGGCAGCGGTAACAAAAGACAATAACATGAGATTTGCAGGTAAATTTGCAGGAACTAGAAGCAGTTTTTTTTTTTAAGTGAAGTATCACATGTCACAGAAAAACAAGTGACATATGATGTCCCTCATTTGTGGATCATAGCACCAAATCCTGATATGTAAGTCAAGGTGGATAATTTGTTAATAAAAGAATACCACATTGACTGATATTATTATAGATATAGCTTGGTTTATGGCTCTATTTTCCTCAGTCTTAAGATTTATGAGATATAATAAAGCTCTTTTCTGAAAGTACATTGAAACATACATCAACTTGCTATGTAATTTAGGAATGTAAATTTATATTTGTTTTAACCTGCGTGCAAATTTACTGTTAAACTGTGAATCCCTAAGTGCGTTTTGGAATTAACCTATAGTTTATTTTCAGACAGTCATTTAGGTATAGGCATGGGGTGTATATATGCCTATTTTGGAGTAATATAAAAATAAAGAGAACAAAAACAACATAAGACTTGCTCAAAGAACTGACCAAAACAGCAAACTTTTAAATTGAAAAAGTTAACAGACTAAGACAAACATGTAGGACAGGACTTAACATGTATGGCAGAATGCATGAGTTCTAGGGTTAGGGGGCAGGGATGGAAAAAGGGGTCTAAATTGGATTAAGAATGTGTGAAATCACAAAACCTCAATAAAAGTGATTCAGTTTACCTTAGAATATGCTTCTGTTTATGAGTCATGTACAAAGAAGTGAAAATAACACGGTTTTTAGGGAATTCATATAATGTCTTTGTTTTGTTTTGTTTTGTTTTTCAGAGGCAACGGTAGTAGGATCACATCTAATGCTCTCTTCATGCTAAACTGAAGTTCAAAAATGAAGCATAGCCCTGGTAACCATCTGCAAACTGTGGCGCGTGCGCGCGCGCGTTTGTGTGTGTGTGTGTGTGTGTGTGTGTGTGTGTGTGTGTGTGGTGAAAATGTCCAGGGAAAGACATTGAGTTTCCTGCTGTTTGCTTTATCTATCTGTGCTAGTCATTTGAGACAGGGTCTCTCAGCTACACTGGCAACAAAACGCTTCAGTGATTCTTTTGTCTCAAAACCCCATAGCACTGGAATATAGGCATCTGTCTATGCCCTGCTTTTTATTTGGGTCCTGGGGATTTGAATCTTTGTATTTATCCACTGAGCCATCTCCACAGTATGTGTGTAAACTTTTTTTTTTTAAACCTTTAGGAGGTTCAGCCTTTCTTTTTTTTTTTATTAATTTTATTTATTTCTGTATGTGTATGAATGTACTGTCTGCATGCAAGCCTGTGCACCCGTGTCGTGCAATGCTGCGGAGGTCAGAAGAGGGTCTCGGATTCCCCTGGAACTTTTAAAGTGACTATCTGCAAAGTGCTTTGTCAAAGCACATCTGATGCTTGAATTAATATATGTGTCAACTTATAAAAGTTCAGGTTGGATCCCCCACTTCACCAAAATGTACTTCACAGTCACATCTACAGCAACTTCACAGGCACTCACAGAGTAACATGGATGGTGCACAGTTTCTATCCATAAAATTGCCGTTAGGTTTCTACTGATATGAATTCGAGATAAAAATAAATATGCTTAGGAATATAACCAAAACTGTTCATATACAGTGATAACTGGCCACCATGGTACTAACAATGTAACTATAAAGTAGCTAATATTCCATGAGCAAGACTCATGAGCTACACTTCCCCAGATAAGATGCATTCTCAGATAGCAAAAAACGACAAGGAAAGGAAACACAGACTTCCTTATTGAGGAGTGATGGAAAACAAATGTAAAATAGAGAAACAAATCTTACCGACTTATGTCATATGATGGAATAAAGTGATGTCCACAATTAACTATACAATGGTTTACAGTCTTGAAATCTGAGTGTAAAATCATGTGATTTGACCATGGCATCCCAAGACAGGAGCATAATTATCTCAGATATGAAGCTTTTGTTTGTCCAGTAACTCACGACACCCTTGATGTTTTCTGAAGCACAGAGGTGACATGTTTGGCACCACAATACCTGTGGTTTTCCTGACAATCACCCAGGTGTATAAAAGGCCCTTGGCAGATGGAAACTCCAGACTCAAGAACTTACTGCTGGTCTTCAACTGAACAGTCCACTCCTGACACTATGTGTTACTATGGAAGCTACTATGGAGGGCTGGGCTATGGCTATGGCTATGGCAGCTTAGGCTGTGGCTATGGCTGTGGCTATGGAGGCTATGGTCTCTATGGTGGCTATGGTTACAGGTGCTGCCACCCACTGTGCTGTGGGAGGTGCTGGTCCTATGGCTTCTACTGAGGAACTTCCACAGCTGCCCAGTCAATGGGTTGTAGTCTGCTCTTTTACTAGAAGTACCTCCAATTTTTTGCATTATTGATTCTTAAATTTCTTTAAAAATTCCAACATTATACTAAAATATCTTTAAAAGAAATGCAGCATAATCATCTCAGAATATCTCACCTCCAGATGCATTGTATGATAACTTACAAAAATAATTACATTCTCTTATTATATGTAAGATATGATTCAGTCCTCCCAATTTTAATTTAAGAAACTATGCCTTTAAATAAAATATCCTATTAAACATTTATTTCTTTTCGATTAATTAAATAATTTCCATCAATGTGGGGTGTATGTTTTTTTATATTTGTTTCTGCTGGGTGATATATATATATATATATATATATATATATATGTGTATATATATATATATATATATATATATGTATATATATATATCAGAGGTATCAGAGTACCCAGTGGTATGTTGGATGCCTATTTTACATTCCTGGTGCTCAGTAATCATCTCAGACAAGCAAACATCAAGATTCCAAAGCCAGAGGTGGTGGATGAATACTAGGAATGGTGCTATTCAGATCCAACGGGGTTATACAAATCAAATCTTAGTGATTATCACAGCATGCAAAAGGCCTGGAGAAAATCTCAGCATGAGCAAGCCAGACAAAAATCTCAACAGGGAGCAGAGTGGTACGCAAGAAGCCCTGCTGTAGCTGAGGAACTATTGGGATGTGGAAGCTACTAGAAAAGGAAAGTAAGTTCTCTTTAAGTGTACAATGCCAGGTAGTTTGACTAAGCTCCCGGGAATACACACACACCAAGAGACTTTCTGGAACATAAACTTAGGCTGTATAGAAATTAAAAAATAATAAAATCCATAAAGTAAAGGAATATTTCAGCATGGTATATCTGAGAGCTGCTGTGGTATGGGGTTCTGAGTATGATCATAATACACTATATGTTTAAAATGAATCAATAAAAGTTTACTAAAATACATTTATCCATTGATAATTATTTTTAGTAGTTTTCATTTATTTTCTGTTGCTAATAATATCACAAAGAATTTGCTAATGTAGATATTTTCTTAGATAAAATGCTTTGGTGTACTAATGAAAATTTCAAAAGTTTTATAAGTTTGGTGCTTGAATTTTTTAGGTGGAATCTAAATCTTATTAAAAATAATATTATGAGACGTCATTTGCTAGCATACAACTGGCCTCTGAAATGCTAGAGAACGTTACCAAAGGCCACTAAAGCAATACAGCAAAATATTGGTCTCCCTGAGACAAGCAAGACTCCTCCGTCAATATCAGCTCCACCTCAACAGCCTGGAGATACTGTGCAACAGTGGCAGCCATGTGTCTATATATATCCCAAATTTATTTGGCTATTAGCTCATTCCTTGGAGGAATAACTCACAGCGGATGCCACAAGCTTACGTCCTCTAGTGGTTAGGAGATGTTATAAGCCACAATAAGAACTTGTCACCCTTTATAGAGAAACCACAGTTTGCAGATTAGCATACCATCCAAGCATCTGTGTCTATGCTCACAGCTTAGCTTGACATAATAATTGGTACTTCTTAAATGCCTGTATATCCAATAGCTTGTGCTTTGTTAATATGACTAAAAAGGGTATCACTGGGAAAGCTGTCAATCCATGAAGGGAAACAACCTGAACAAACTGGAGTCCAAAATGACACCTCCAAAGAAATTAGACTGTTTTCTTCTCACCCACTTGTGCCCCTTTCCCAAAGCCCAGGGAACAAACTGCGGAAGAGGAGGCGTGGTAGATTGTAAGGGCTGTGGAGAGATAGGGGTGAATCATGAGACTACAGGAATATAGTGATCAACATGCCTGTGCATACAAACTTCTCCAACTGGACTATGGAACCTTGGGTTGTTCAAAAATTTGGACATAGATACTTGCAAAATGCACCAATTACCTAATTGTATGACATACTGAGTATCATCAAGTTATCTGCAAAAAACTGTGCATTATATTGTAGAATCCCTTAAAAATAAAAAATAAAATTAAAAAAAAAAGCTTCTAAGTCTTATTCTTTTTTTTATTGATGCTTTGTGCATTTCATGCATCATTTTTCAATTCAGTTCAGGATATTCTCCCCTTCCCTTCCCCCCCCACCCCCACCCCAACCGAGATCAGCATTTGCCATGATTGTCCTGCATATCTCTCTCAGTTTTTTTTCCATTTTTTTAGCTATAAGTGATAATCCATGAGTACAAGCATCCTTCATGTAAAACCAATTTGCAGGGCTGTTGTGCCCAAACCCCCACAGCCCCACCCAGCGGGGAGTGAGGGGTTGTATGTTCAATCAGTTAATCAAATGAGGTGTCCAGACTACATTGCTGTAGTTTCACCATTCACCCCAATCAGCCAGCCCTTACATTCTCCATGCCCCCTCTTCTGCAGATTCTTCCCTGGGCTTAGAAAAGGGGCACAGGTGGATGAGAAGCAGAACAGTCCACTCTCTCTGGAGCTGTTGTCTTGGATTCTGGTCAATTCTGGCTGTTTCCTTTCATGGGCTGAAAGTCTGTCCAGGAATAACCTTTCGATCCTACTAATGAAGCACAAGCAATTAGATATATAGGTACTTAAACAGCTTTAATAGTTATGGTAGGTTACTTTGGTATAGACATATATGTTTAGATGATATGTTGATCCACGAACTACATTTTTTCCTGTAACTTATTCTTAATAAGCATGCTCAACCTGTGCAAATTCAAGACAGACAAGGGCCCAGCAAGATAAAGGAGGTGGGCAGGAGGCTCCACCCTAGCTGAGGATCTATTGGGAATTGATAGATACAGGAGTAGAGAAGTTAGATTTCCTTACTGTTGTGATGACTGTTAGGTCGAATAGCCTCCAAGGGATGGAACCATATCCAAACACACTTAGGAAACATAGATTATAATTGACATGCCATTTTAAAAAGATAAATGAGTGGGAAAGTCTGCTTGTATTCCTTCTCCAATTGCTTGTTACTGGTATAAAGAAAGGGTACTGATTTTTCTAAGTCAATTTTGTATCCTGCCAGTATACTGAAGCTGTTGATGGTTTCTAGATGTTTTCTGGTGGACTTTTTGACATGCCTTAGGTAAACTATCTTGTCATCTGGAAAAAGGGATAGTTTGAATTCCTTTTTTCCAATTATACTCTTCTGATTTCCTTTTCTTGTCTAATTGCTCTTGTTAGCAATTCAAGCACTATATTGAAGAGGAGTGGGGATAGGGGGCAGCATTGCTGGGTTCCTGACTTTAAGGGGAACACTTCTAGTTTTCCCCATTTAGGATAATGCTGGCTGTGGTTTTATTCCATATGGCTTCAATTGTGTTGAAGAATGTTCCCTCCTGTCCATTTCCCTCCAGGACTTTATATATGAAGGCATGCTGAATTTTGTGGAAGGCCTTTTCCAAATAAATTAAGATGACCCTGTGGTTTTTGTCTTTCATTCCATTCATGGGCTTTCTGGTGTTTATTGATTTACATATGTTGAACCACCCCTGCCTCTCTGGTGTGAATCCAGCTTGGTCATGGTGGATGGTCTTTTTGATATGTGCCTGTATGCAGTTTGCAAGTATTTTGATGAGAATTTTTGGATCTATTTTCATTAGTGAAATGGGTCTACAGTTTTATTTTTTGGTTGTATCATGACCTGGATTGGGTATTAGAGTGATGCTGGCTTCACAGAAGGAATTTGGGAGATTTCCTTCTGTTTCTATCCTCTTGAATAATTTGAGTAGTAGTGGCTGTAGGTCTTCTTTAAATGTCTTATAGAATTCTGCCATAAATCCATCTGGACCTGGGCTTTTATTAGTTGGGAGGGTTTTTTTTTTTATTACAGTTTCAATTTCCTCCTTTATTATGGGTCTATTTAAGCTATAGATCTCTTCCCGGTTAAGTCTCGGTGGATTCCATGATATTAGGTATTCATCCATTTCTCTTAGGTTTTAAAATTTAGTAGAGTATAGGTTTTTGAAGTATCCCCATAAGATTGTCTGAATCTTTTCACTATCTGTTGTGAGAGACTTTCCCACTTACAATAGCCTCCAAAAAATAAATTATCTAGAAACAAACTGACCAAACACACCGAAAATATTTACAAAGAAAATTTTAAATCCCTAAAAAAGAGATTGAGGAAGATACTAGAAGATTCAAAAACCTCCCATGCTCATTGATTGGAAGACTCAACATAGTAAAAATGACCATCCTACCCAAAGTAATATACAGATTCAATGCAATCCCAATTAGAATCCCCAAGAGTTTCTTCACAGACCTAGAAAATGAACATCCTAAATTTCATATGGAGAAACAAAAGACCCCAGATATCTAAAGCAACCCTGAGCAAAAAGAACAATACGGGGGTGGGGGGAAGTTGCCATACCAGACTTCAAACTATATTACAGGGCTATGGTCATAAAAACAGCCTGGTATTGGCACAAAACAGGCCTGTAGATCAATGGAACAAAATTGAGCATCCAAACCTGACCACATCCAATTTCAGCCACCTCATATTCAACAAAGGGGCCAAGAAAACTCATTGGAGGAAAGACAGCATCTTCAGCAAATGGTGTTGTCACAGCTGGATCATCACTTGTAGAAGAATAAAACTAAACCCCTACCTCTCGCCATGTAAAATGGATCAAAGACCTCAGTGTGAAACCCGAAACTCTGGAAATGATAGAAGAAAATGTTGGTAGTAACCTACAGGACATACACATAGGAAATAACTTTCTAAATCAGACAACAGCGGTGCAAACATTGAGGTCAACAATTGACAAATGGGACTTTATTGAGAGTTTTTGTACAGCTAAAGAAACAATAAAAGAAGTGATGAGAAAACCCACAGAGTGGGAGAAAAGCTTCACCAGTGATACATCTGATAGAGCATTAACATCCAAAGTGTATAAACTACTCAAAAAACAAAGAAAGAAGAAAACAAATGACCTACTTAAAAGATGGAGTAAAGAGCTGAACAGAGACTTCACAAATGAAGAATTAAAAATGGCTGAGAAACAGGGGTAGGGTTGAAGGGGATAAGAGGTGTTAACATGACCAAAATACACCATGAAATTATGGCAGAATGCATGATCTGGGATGGGTAGGGGTGGGGCGGGGTGAAGGGAAGGGGATATACGCCTGAACTGAATTGGAAAATGATGTATGAAATACACAAAGCATCAATAAAAAAAAAGAAAATCTCAAAATTAAAAGTGGATAAATATTTTTAAAGTCTTCACCATCTTTATCGGTAATGGAAATGAAAATTAAAAATATTATGTGATTTCATCTTACATATGTCAGGATGGATAAGTTCCCCAAACAAACATTTACAGATGCAGGTGAGTTTGTAAGGAAGAGGAACACTTATTCACTGATGGTGGGATTTCAAACCTGTGCTATCACAATGCCACTATGGAATGCATGGAAGTTGGACATATACCAGGAAATGGAAAGCACCTAGATGTCCAGCAACTAGTGAATGGATGATGAAAATATGATGCATTTACCCCGTGGAATATTATTCAGCTGTTAAGAAAAATAAATCTGGGTGGAACTGGAAAATAATCATCCTGAAGGAGGTAACTCTGGCCCAGAGAGACAAATGTTGCATGTTCTCTCTCATATATGATTGCTAGCTTTAAAATTTTAGTAATGTGTGTTTCAACTGGCAAAGCCATAGATGTCAGGACACTAGTAAGGGGGTGGAGGAAATGGCCTTGTGAAGGTAAATGTAGAATGCAGTGCTATAAAGAAGGAGGAGGTGTAATGGGATAGGGATCATTATAAGGGTTGGAAAATGGGCATGCTGGGTAGAGAGGGGTGTTTAGGGAGGGATAACACTAAATGTCTTTTGAAAAATATCATATGGCAACTTACTACTATAGAAGCTTCTTAAAATATGGGTATATAAATATACTAGAACAGTTTAAAGGAGTTACTCTATAATGGGGGAAATAATGTTGCTACCAGGCACCACAAGCTGCCATATACAAAGTTCAATGCCAGGAATGGGTTTCTATTGGAGTTGTTCTCTGAAAGAGGGTGTTGATCTCACTTTGATTCTTAAACAATACTGGCTATCGACACTGCTCTAGGTTGCCCTCCACAATTTAACAGTAAGATCCTGTTGCTGCAGATGGTTGCATATGTGAGTCAGAGAATAAATACAGAGAAATCAGACTGGTATTGACCTCAAAGCTTCATCTCTACTCCCCATCTGTGCTGGAAGGTCCTAGGCTTGCTATAGGAAAAGTAATCATCAACCATTCTGATCTGTGAACAGCCACTGGCCTGCAAGATATGTCTTCATATGCAGTAGTGTTAGTAATGGGAATAACCAACAATTTTCTGATTGACTGCAAGGCCAGTTTCATAAAGTGCCACCCGTACCTGGCGCTCTTCATTCCCAGGAACATGTGGCTAGGCAGATCACACACTACAGAGCAGAATCTACTACTAATCTCTTAAGTTGACATAGTATTAAGAAAACTCTTAATGATTCATTGTTGTATTTATATAGTAATGCATCTCTCAACTCTTAACAGAGTCTTTTCAGAAATGACAACACAGATATTCTAAACTTATAAACATGTAGAGAAGACTACGGGGGCTGGAGAGATGGCCTAGCGGTTAAGAGCACTGACCGCTCTTGCAGAGGACCTGGGTTCGATCCCCAGCACCCACATGGCGGCCGAGAACAGTCTGAAACTCCAATTCGAGGAGAACTCCAGTTCCAGGGGAATCCGACACCATCTTCTGAACTCCGCAGCATTGCACAACACGGGTGCACAAACTTGCATGCAGGCAGTACATTCATACACATACAGAAATAAATAAAATTAATAAAAAAAAGAAGACTACGGAGTGCTGAGCCCTAAAGGGGACACTTATTTCATACCTTCTCCTCCCAAACCTCAGGGATCAATTGTAGAAGAGAGGGCAGGGAGATTGTAAGGATCAGAAACAGTGGATGACTATTAATAAATGGTTTTCCAGATACAATGGGGCAGAGGCACATATGAACCCACAGTGCATGGGACAGCATATATCAGAACCATGCAAGCCTAAACAAGACAGAAACCTGTCAGAGAAAAGGATGAACAGGTAACCCCAGCCCTAACTGAGAAAATGCTTGCAACTGAAAGCTGTGGGGAGATTTAGTGTCAGTTTTCTTGAAGAGAGAGCCACAGGGTAAGTTTGCCAGGCTCCAAAAGATGGACCCATATCCAAGAGCTTTTGAGAAAAGTGGATCAGACTTGACAGACCATAAAATTATAATAGAAGTCAGGATGTTGATGGCTTAGGGCTGTGGGGATAGGTCTGAGAGCAGATGGGTAGGAGGTCTGAATATGATCAAAACATACTGAATTCTTAAAGAACCAATAAAAATATTAACAAAGAAAGCAAATATGGGTCTCCTTGAGTCAAGCAAGACTCTTCCATCAGCACCAGCTACACCTCACCTGCCTGGAAATACTGTGCAGCAGAGGCAGCCATATGCCTGTATATCTCAAATCTAACTGGCTATTGGCTCTCTCCTTGGAGGAATAACCCACGGCCAATGCCACAAGCTTGCACCCTCTAATGGTCAGGAGATATTATAAGCCACAGTAAGACCCTGTCATGTTCAACAGAAAAAAAATGTAATTCATGGATTAACATACCATCCAAATATCTGTGTCTACACCAAAGTAACCTATGATAACTATTAATACTGTTTAAATGCCTATATATCTAATTGCTTGTGCTTCATTAGTAGGATCAAAAGGCTATTCCTGGACAAAGTGTCAGCCCATGAAAGAAAACAACCAGAAGTGACCAGAGTCCAAGACAACAGCTCCAGAGAAAGTAGACTGTTTTGCTTCTCACCCACCTGTGCCCTTGCTTAAGCCTAGGGAAAAATCTGTGGAAGAGGGGGCGTGGTAGAATGTAAGGGCTGTGATTGGGTGAACGGTGAACCTACAGCAATATAGCCTGGACATTTATTTGATCAACTTGATTGGACATACAAGCCCCCCCTGCTGGATGGTGGGAGCAAGGGGCTGTGTGGGTTTGGGTACAACTGCTTGCAAATTGGTTTCACATGAAGGATGCTTGTACTCATAAATTATCACCTATTGCTAAAAATGGAATAAAAAACTGAGAGAAAGATGCAGGACAGTCATGACAGAATGCATGATCTGGGATGGGGTGGGGTGGGTTGGGGGGAAGGGAAGGGGAAATATGCCTGAACTGAATTGGATAATGATGTATGAAATACACAAAGCATCAATAAAAAATTAAAAATAAAATAAAAATAAATAAAAAAAATATTAACAAAGAATTTCCCTAACAAAATAGTCCCCAGACCCAAAGATGTAAGGTAATTTATACGGTGTGCTGAATTACTATGATTACTATGGCATGTGCTATTATAACATTTTGGGAAAATGAAAAACAAAATCAATTTACTCACATAAAAATAATGAATTTTTTTTTTTAGAAATAAACAATGTAGAAAAATACTAGTCATGGGATATTTTTCACCTGTGCAAATCCACCTTTGGTGTGTATCAGACTGCTGCATGGGTTCTTCAACAAATGGTGCTGGGAAAACTGGATTTGCATATGCAGAAAAATAAAATTAGACCTACATTTATCAGCCTGCCCAACAGTCAGCTATAAATGGATCAAAGGTCTCAATGTGATACTTGAAATGATGAAACTGTTAGAAGAAAACATAGGCAGTACCTTAAATATATAGGTGTAGGAATGGACTTTATATATTTTTTAATTTCTTCTTTTTCTTTTTTATTTATTTATATTTTTTTATCAAATCTAGACCTGTGTCCCCCCATCCCCCCACCCCACCAGAGTTCATGCATTCTGCCAAACATGCTTTTCATCTCTTTCTCAGTCTTTCTCAATATTCTCCATGCGGAAGTTGACTGTTTTGAGCAGAAGTTCACTGTTTCAGTCAGTTCTTTGATGCAGTCCATTCTGTTGTTGTTGTTGTTGTTGTTGTTGTTGTTTCCAATATGCATCACTCCCAACTGCTTTGGACAAAAGCTCAAGCGGCCGTGCACAAGAAATACTTACAACTAGGTAACTGGCATTAGCATCTACAGATGAGGGATACCATTCCATTCGTCATTTGTTTTTCTGGGACTGTGTTACTTCACTCAGCATGATGTCCTCTAGCTCCAGCCATTTTCTTGCAAAGCTCATGATGTCGTCTTTTTTTACTGCTGCATAGAACTCCATTCTGTAAATGTACCACATTTTCTCTATCCACTCATCAGTTGAGGGGCATTTGGGTTGGTTCCAGCTCCTTGCTATTGTGAAGAGAGCTGCACTTCAGCTGGTCTCAGGAGATCTCAGGAATGAACTTTTTAAATTGGGCATTAATCACTCAGGAATTAAAGCCTGCAATCAACAAACAGGACCTCATTAATCAAAAAACCTTCAGTACAGCAAAGGGAGCAACAAACTGAGTGAAGAGGAATCTCACAGAGTAGGAAAAAATCTTTACCAGCAGAAACTTGATACCCAGAATATACAAAGAAGTAAAAAACAAACAATCAAGAAAAGAAATGACTCATTAAAACTGGGCTATGGATCTGGATGGAGAGTTCTCAAAGGAAAAAAAATAATAAAATGGCTAAGAAATACCTTTAAAGGGTTCAACATTCTTAGTAGTTAGAGAAATGTAAATTAAAACTATTTTAAGATTTCATGTTGCCTGAGTCAGAGTGACTAAGATAAAACAAATGAACAAACAAACAAAAACAAAAACAAAAACAAATGACATCAAATGCTGGTGAGGATGCTGGGAAGGGAAAGGGGAGCCCTCACATACTTCTGGCAAGAATGCAAACTGATGCAAGCCCTGTGGAAATAGGTATAGAGAACACTTAAAAAACTAAAAATAACTCCACTATATTATTCAGTTACACCACTCCTTGGTATATACCCAAAGGACTCAGTGTTGTTCTGCAGAAATACTTGACAATCCATGGTTTTTGCTGCTCCTTTTGAAATAGCTAGGAAATGGAAACAACCTGAATGTCCTTCAACCAATGAATTCATAATGAAAATGTGGTACATTTACACAATGGAGTTTCGCTCAGCTGTAAAGAAAATTGAAATGATAGAATTTGCAAGTCAATATATAGAAGTAAACACTGTTATACTAAGTAACAAAGACTCAGAAAAAAAGTGAATTATGTTGTTTCTCATTTATGGGTAGAGCTTCAAATACTTAAATGTTAATATCTATCCTGATGTAAGGACAGGAGCCAGGAAAAAAGAAAAGAACCATGGGGGGTGGGGAGAATGAGCTCAAGAGAGGGGCACAGTAGGGGACAGGTGTTATCAAGGAGGAAATGGGGAAAATGGGGCTTACTTTAGGTAGGGAGGGAACAGGAGGGTTATATAGGGGGAAGAGACAGGAGAGGCAAGATAACATTTAGGGAGTGTGAAAAAGCAGAGAAAATTACATTATTTCAAAAGCCTATTGAAAATTACACTTAAACCAGCTCTACATGGGTGCATTTGTGTTGCTGAAGGATACATAACAGCACAATGTCAGGTAGGCAAAATCTTCCTTTGGTTCATTGGTCAGGGTAGTCCAAGAGCTACAGTGAGCTACAGTGATTTGCTTGTCTTTGCTCCACTCCCATCACTAAGGTGATGTCTGCCACTATCTCCAGATTTCTTGTGATAGCCAAGGATCTAAACTCAGGACCTTCCCTTGCATTGTAGAAATTTTATTGACTAAGTCATCTCTCCAGCTTCTACCATCCACTAGTGGAAACATTAAAAATGTGTAGGGAAGTCAGACTCATCATTTTCTATTTCCACAAGTGAATGTACAACTGTGCTTCTATAGCACCATGTGCTTTTCCAGAAATCATTATTGTGTGCAAGGTTACAGTTAAGCTGCTTGGCTGTGGGGACGCTGCTTCTCATGTTAGTTGCAGAGCATTCCTCTCCTATGGCTTCTATTAAGAAACTTCTAGATGGGGCTGGAGAGATGGCCTAGCGGTTAAGAGCACTGACCGCTCTTGCAGAAGAACCGGGTTCGATCCCCAGCACCCACATGGCAGCTGAGAACCGTCTGTAACTCCAATTCCAGGAGAACTCCAGTTCCAGGGAAATCTGAGACCCTCTTCTGACCTCAGCAGCGTTGCACGACACGGGTGCACAAATCTCCATGCAGACAGTACATTCATACACATAAATAAATAAAATAAAATAAAAATAAAAAAAGAAACTTCTAGAACAGCTCCAATTGACTTCTCTTGCGATTCACTGAAAATGGTTCTGTTTCTAAGGCTTTTTACATGGAACTATTTCCTCTACAAATGTAGTGTTCACATTTGTCTTATTTCATCTTGGTTAATTGAGGTCATTTGAATTATCCTCCATTTTAGCTACACAGTCAAAATTAGTCATTTTCTTTTTTTGTTCCCTTTCATTTTATTTTTATTTAATTTTTTCAAAGCCAATTTTTATTGAAGCTTTATGCATTTCATACAAAATTTCAAATCAAATCTAGACCTGTGTCCCACTCTATGACCCCCCACCGCACCAGAGCTCATGCATTCTGCCAAAAATGTTTTTCATCTTTTTCTCAATCTCTCTTAAAACTTTTGATGCAGAAGTTTACTGTTTTGAGCAGAAGTTCACTGCTTTAGTCAGTTCTTTGATGCAGTCTTTCTGTTGTTGTTATTCCTTCCAATGTCCATCACTCCAAAATATGCTCATATGCTCGCCACATATATCATATGTTTTAGTGTCTTCAGCTTATTTTTTTTCTTTATTAGACTGAAAGATGTCATATTTGAAGTCTCCTCCTTGGCAAGCCCAAACCACCATCAGTTCTGCCCTTGGGTTCCACACTGGGGTTTTCTCTTCCCATGGTCACCGAATGAGGTCTAGTAAACACCATGTCCTGTCTTGATCTTCCTGTACTGGTCTCCATGATACAACCTGGGTAGTCCAACAATGACAGTTTGTACTCTGAAAAGGCATAAACCCCAGTAGTAGCTCAGTCCACAAGCTGGATGTCTCAGCAGTCCCCATATGGCACTGAAGGTTTGGAGGATTCTTGGAGAGACATGAGTCTTCAGACCATATTGGAAGGTTGAAAAGTTGTGGCTCACATCTTTGAAGGATGGAAAAAACAGTGGTAGCCACAGGGTAGCTGCATTTGCCAGTAAGACAGGCAAAACAACTGTGCTCTTTTGTCTTTTTACTAAGATCTCAAGTTTTATACCTGAAGTATAATTTTTCAGGACTTACTATTTATATATTTCTGGTTAAACTTTCCTTTTGGATGTTTAATGCCACACAGCCCAGATTAACCGTGGTTTTGTTTTCTCAAGGTCAGTTGAGAATCTGGTTGTCAAGGGTCACTCAGGGTTGTTGGTTTTTTTTTTTTTTGGGTGGGGGGTAGTTAGCCCCTGGCTCTTTTTGGCTTTTCAATCATCAGTTCCATCCACTTGAGGAAAAAGTCAGTTCTCGCTAGACCAGGCTTCCCTTTTGAAGCGTGAGCAGACTTTCCTCTTTATAGACTGGACACAGGCTGAAGTCCCATTAGTGCATCTCCAAGATCTCCCTGCACGGGAAGACTGGTGACTCACATTTGTAGGACATTTCAACAAATATATTTCTACAAATATCATTTTATCTAATGAAAATTTATATTTATTTTTATTAACATTTTTTCCTTCTCATATTTATTTTTATTTTTTAATATTTTTATTGAAGTTATGTGCATTTCATACATTGTTTCTCAGTCCAATCTAGACTCATCTTGACTTCCATGCCCCCCACCCCACCCAAGTTCATGCACCCTGCCATTCCTGCCCTGTATCTTTTTCTAATTCTTTTCAAAGTTTTTTTCAAAGCAGAGGTTATTGTCCTTGGGAGGACTTTACTGTTTCAGTCAGTTCCCTGTCCCTGTTCCTCTGCTGTTGTTCCCTCCAATCAGTACCACTTCAATATATATATATATATATATATCTATTATATATATATATATATATCACACCTATACTAAAATTATATCATCTGTAGACAAACTGTCATTTCCATATCATATTTCAGGATTCACATTTTCCCTTTTTAAATTTATTTTACTTTAAAATATGCCTACATATCCACTACTCATACACCAAGATTCCAAAGTTAAAATTAAGTGGTGGGTTAATTTTAGAGGCTGTTAAGGGATTTGCATTATCAGAGCACATTTATATTCATTTTTAACATATATTCAATGATGCTAAAGAGACTAGTTTGTTTTGTGTTGGTTGAGCAAGAGTTGGTCTTCTTTAAGGGAGAGATGTTACTTTGAGCAGGCTTCAATAGGTGGACTCATACTGAGGGATATTTGAAGATACAAAAATCTGGTGGAGGGAGAGCTAAGAGAGATGCCTCTAAATATCTCACTGAAAATTACTTCTTAGGCATAACATAAACAATATAAATATGTCATGTAGATACTAATAAAACAAGTCAAATGAAAATGACACATATGGATAAACTTTATACTCAGAACATTGCAGCATATTATTTGCCCATGGGAATCTCCTAGAATATATTTGTGTCATATTCAGTCATTTGCGAGTGCTTTGGAACTGCTGTGACTAGGGTTGCTATAAATATTCTTGTCCACATTTTAGTAAATGTACTAGGTCAAATTATTCTCTGTCTGTATTGGGAGCTTCAATCTCTGGGCTATAGAATTGAGCTTAAAAAATGATTTTCCAGCCACGCATGGTGGCGTACACCTTTAATCCTAGCAATTGGGAGGCAGAGGCAGGCATATCTTTGTGAGTTCAAGGCCAGCCTGGTCTACAGAGTGAGTTCCAGGACAGCCAGGACTACAGGGAGACCCTGTCTTGAACAGACCAAAAAAAATTTTTTTTCCAAAGAGATCATACCATGTTGTAACACACCATCTGTCATTGTGTGAAAGCTTCACCTGATGTACATTGTGTGCAAGCTTCTACATAATGGTGCTTGGCTTAAAGATTGTTCACTTACTGCCTTCCATGTGTTTGCTACTCATCTTCTTGAGTCTTGGCTCAACATTTATTTAATAAGTAATTAGAATAAGCATCATTTTGAACATATTGCCCATTTGGGAGTTACAATTTAGAAACTGTACTTGTGCCTTTGGATGAACGTTAACTGGTTTTCTCTCTTTTGTTTATTATATATTTATTTATGTAATATTTAATTAAGATATGCAGGAATTGTATTCATGATCTCATAATATTCATGCACTCTTCTCAAAATAGTATGTTTATTGTTTACAATTTGAGTTCAAATTATTTCATGTAGTATAATGTAGTAGAAAAATCTTTTAAATGACCAATCTACTCAGTCTTATTAACTGACAAGATAACTCTAAAGCACTGCAATATCACTTTGTTTTTTCCAAAATACATGTTGTAGTTTGAATGATAAATGTCCCCTCAAAGGCTCATATATTTGAACACTGGTCCCTTTTTAGTGGCACTGTTTGGGGAGGTTGTGGAAATGTTGATAGGTAGATCCTTGCTAGATAGAGGAAGTTCACTACCTGGGGCAGCGTTTGAGGGTTCATAGCTTCACTCTACTTTCTGTTTTCTCTGCTTCCTCCTGTATATGGATGACATGTCATCAGCCAGGTTCCCTGCTCCTTCCTTCCCTAAGTTGCTTTTGGTCATTGTATTTGTCCATTATATTTGGTCATTGCAATAGAAAAGTAACTAATGTATCCCCAAAGTTAATAGTCTGTATTTTCCTCTAAACACTGCTTTTAGGAGGAGAAAGAAATGTTCAAGGACAAGTGCACTTGTTGGACAAGCGTGAAGAACTGATTTCAGATGCCAACACCCATATATAAAATAGCACATGTCACCTGTGCACTTCTGTAGCCCAGGGCTATGGGACATGAAAGCAGGAGAATCACTGAGGTCTCTTGGCTGCCAGTCTAACTCTGGTTTTAGTTGAAGATCCTGTCCCAAGGGAATAGGGTGAGGACTGATAGAACAAGATAGCCAAGATCCTCCTCTAGAGTCTGCAAGTGCATGCACACACATGTGTAAACACAGAAGCACACATAGGCATATCTCCTTTCTATCTTACAAATTCTAACATTAGGTATGTCATTGGCCTTAGTTTTAAAACTTTTATAAGTTCCATTGTGACTTAGTCTTTGATCTGCTTAAAGTTACTTCCTTCTCTTAACTGGGAGTATTAGTTTTACTATGGAATTCTAGAATTATATGAGATTAAAAAAAAAAAAAAAACGCTACAAGGTATTGTAGTGTTGAAGCTTCTTTACACTCAGAAGCTAGTTTACCTCAACTTGCCTTTACTATTACGGCTGCTCCTTCTACACTTGAAAACTGTTCTTTCCAATTTTGGATTCTCGTCTCTTTTTTTGTCATATTATTATTTGCAATGTTTAGGGCTCTTTTGTAAATTTAGCTACATTATTTATTCACATATCATTAGTAGACATATTTTGTTCATCCCATTATTCTTATATCAAGAGTTTTTACTCAATAGGATAGCTATATTACTAATGAAGTATTGAATATATGTACTGAGTTTTCTAATGTTTTGGTCTGTGCAAGACTATACTTGATTTTCATTTATAGATTTTTATTGCCTTAAAATCTGTCATATGTTATTGATATAGGAACACTTATTTATTTGGCTTAATGTTCACAAGTTATAATTGATACATCACTTAACTATCAAATACCCTTTGACATAAAAGGAATATATAGTTTTCAATAATATGTATTAGGATTTTGTTTCTTCCAGGTTTAATATTTTTGCATTCTCATTGATATATTTCATTTATTTATGTTATTGATATATAAAATATGTAAATATGTATGGATTTCAACCTATCACTATTCTATTTTCCATTTTTCTAAAATCTATGCTATTTTCTACTTATTGACTTATTTTCAATTAACTGGATACTATCTTTCTGTTTTAGTTTCTTTTCTAAAACATTATCACATCTGTCTATTTATTGTGTATTTATGTGTGTGTGTGTGCTTGTCTGCATGTACACATATGTGTCCACATGAGCATGCCACCACACTTGGCATAGCCAGTTCCCTCTATTCATTATCAAATGGGTCATCAGGCTTGTGAGCACTTTCCTTTACAAATTGAGCAATCCTACCTCCCCTGTTTTTTGCTCTGAAATTGAATATTATATCTTGTTTTATTATTTATATAGTCAATAAATAATAAGGCATAGTTCCATTTGTTACATCCTAAGATAAATTAGCATTCACTATTCAGATAATGTGAAAGCCTTAAAGTGCAGTAACTAGAAGTATACAATTTTTCTTTCATTCTATTGTTTCATATTTGTTGGTTCTACATATATATTTAGTACACAAAAGTGAATAATGATGATGATGATGATGATGATGATGATAATTATGAAGATTTATGTATATAATATTAACTGGGATTTACTATGATAATTTCCATTTCCTTATTCCTCAATCTATGATTGCATGTTTTGAAATGGAGCAATTTTCTTTCCACATGAAGAATTCCCTCTGCATATCTTTTTACATGTCGGTTGCTAACAAATAACCTCAGTGTTTATTTCCCTGGAATATGAGTTTTTTTTTCCCTTACCTCAAACTTTTTCACTGGAAATTATTTAGTTAAGCATTTTTAAAGGTCAGCTCTAAAAAGGACTTTGTTTTTGCTGCATAATTAAAATGATAGTATTAATTTGCACTTAATTTTAGAAATTGATTCTCCTCAATACATATGTGTATATATCAAGACAGTGCTTACTGACTTAGAAGAAAACATTTTCTGTATTTCAGGCAAGAAATGAATCAATGAGGAGTCTTGGAAGGTAAAGGAAAATATGTCTGCATGGTTACTCAGGAGCCTTCCACCCAGTGAATCAGGAAGGTGGTAAAACCACAGGGGATCTCAGGAGCAGCCAGCAATTGAAATAAAAGCACATACCAAAAGTCATATACAATTCCTCCCTGTTATCTGATAATACGGCTTTCTCCTCTCTTTAACCAATTTTGTACAATTTGGGCTGAGAGCCTATTATTGAATATTTATCTTGAGAAGCTTTTTAAAAGACCCTGAGAAATGTAATTTCTAGTTCCTGTGGTAAATGAAAGTAGACAAGGAGGAAATAATGTGCAGTTACTTTCAGAAAATCTCATGTGGTAGGTTTCCCTTGATTGCACTGGTATCACTCTTTTCCAAAACAGCATCCTTGGTGCCATTATGCAGGTTCTATAAAGTGATAGATTTAGATAAGTCTTTGTATTAGTATCACATGACAATTAAAGACATACATATGTTTATCTCACAAGAAACCTTAAAACTTGAATAGTACCTCCAGGTCCATAAGGAATACATGATAAGTGATATATGTGTGAGAAAGTAAATAGTGAAATAAATTACTGAACAAAATAATTTCACATATTTATATTGATAACTGTTAAATGTTAATGGAGATTCTTATACATATGGATTTATAGAACACAAAGCCTATGAATAAATAAAAGGTTCATCCATGAGTAATTAGAGCAAATGTGCTTACATTAAAGTATTTTTAAAGTATATAAGATAATTACCCATTTTAACATAGTTAATATTTTTAATCTATGCCTTCTTATATATCAGAATATTCAAAATCTATGCCAGAAAAAGGTGACTTATGGGCTCCTTGAGAAAATGAACCACAGCTTCCATACAAAGTTCAATAACAGAAAAGAACAAGGGCCTGCGTTTTACTGATGCAAGTTGGGCAAAGGCAATCAAGGCAGAAAATGAAGAGTGTAAAAATACCATCAATACACACTGCCTAGTTACCTGCCAAAGCTATGCTTGTACAGGTAAAAAAAAAATCCTTGACTGGTATTTTATCCATTTTTAATTTAATTTTATTGTTTCCTCTTATAAATTTATTATTGAATATATTCACTTCACATCAAAATGACAGATTATATAAGGATTTGATGCTAGGATCCACAAATGAGGGCCACCATAAGTCATTTGTTTTTCTGTGACTGTGTTACTTCCCTTAGCATAACAGCTTCTAGTTCCGTCCATTTACCTGCAAGTTTCATGATGTCATCATTCTTTACTGCTGTGTAGGACTCCATTGAGTAGAAGTACCACATTTTCATTATCCACTCATCAGCTGAAGTGCACTTGGGTTGCTTCCAGCTCTTCGCTATTGTGAGATGCAGGGCTGGTTCAACATATGTAAATCAATAAATGTCATAAAACACATAAACGGACTGAAAGACAAAAACCCCATGCTCATCTCAATTGATGTGGAAAAGGCCTTTGATAAAATTCAACATGCCTTCATGTTTAAAGTCCTATATTTGTTGAAGAGTTTGCTGTAAATTTTATTGTTATACCTTTTAGATGACAATGGTTTCTCTGGATTCACTAAGATGTTTGTTTGCATTTTGTTTCCGCCACTATGCTTTATCTACACTTGCATTTCTCCTTCTTGGCAGTGAAAATAATTTAGAATATCTCAGATGCATCTTTCAGTACTTTAAAAAATTACAGTTTGCTCTACTTACAAAATCGCTTATACTTTGTTCCTTCTTTCCAGTCTGAACTCCAATTACATGCACGTTTTACTACTTGTTAGTACGTAGCACATCCTCCATGTTTTCTTTGGTGTTTTACATTCCAGCTTTTCTAGTTGTGTTGGGCACATTATACCAGTGTAACAACTCAAATATCCAAAGGCTAATTAAACAAATTCTTAACTACATTATTTCCTTACTTTTTTTAAGAACTATAGTTTAAATGTGATTTTTTTGCTATGTTAATATAAATAAATACTTCATAAGCTTCCTTATGTTTCTTCTACTTAGTCATTGAAATTCTTTTTAAGATCCTTGCCTGTAACACCAATATATGGCTCATCTTTTGATTAGCTTGCTTCTAATACCTTTACATATTTCCATAAGACTCCAGAGGCTCAACACTGTTAAAACTGAAAAATATCCAGGGAAATTCTGTTTCAACACTGTGATTTGAATTATTATTGTTGCTGGTAGGCTGTTTAAGAAATTATGATTGTCCTAAGTACAGGGAAATCTAACATAAAATGAAGCTCCTGGCAGTTTGGCAATGATCCTTCTCCCTCTTCTGGCTCAAATTTTGCCTCCTGCAGTTAAGGCTGATGCTTCTTCAGGCTGTCTAGAATTTAGTATTATTTTCTCATCACATGAATATGGACCAAATTTGTAGATTGATTTTCATGTGATTTTAATTGATGTGCTAGGAAACGGATCATTGCAATTTCTAAACTGAGAAAACCTAGCTGGGGAAACCTAGCTCTGTGTTAGACTCCTATCTACTAGCACAGTGTTACTATGAGTGTGGACTCTTTTTGTAATGGAAATAGATCTTAGTTTTTAATGAACTTCTAAACTGTAAGCATGCATTTCAAAATAAGGCATAAACCCCAGATCATAGAGATCTTTGCAGTGACTTACATTTATCTATGTAACAAAGATACATGTTTCTTTTTAAGATTTGACTAAACTTCTCTGAAAAAAGCAAGGCTTTAACCGGGTGTGGTGGCGCACGCCTTTAATCCTAGCACTTGGGAGGCAGGTGGATCTTTGTGAGTTCAAGGCCAGCCTGGTCTACAGAGTGAGTTCCAGGACAGCTGGGGCTACAGGGAGACCCTGTCTCGAAAAGAACAACAACAAAAAA
>VZQC01011599.1:1623310-1640469 GCA_009823505.1 Rhizomys pruinosus
CGGATAGATTGACTTCCTCTTTTCTGATTAGAACTCCTTTAATTTCCTTTTCTTGCCTTATTGCCCTAGCAAGGGTTTCAAGCACTATATTGAAGAGGAGTGGTGACAGGGAGCAGTGTTGTCAAGTTCCTACCCTTAAGGGGAATGCTGCTGTCATTTCCCCATTTAGGATGATATTGGCTGTGGGTTTCCTGTATATAGCTTTGATTACATTAAGGAATGATCCCTCAAATCCAGTTCCCTCCAGGACTTTAAACATGAAGGGATGCTGAATTTTGTCAAAAGTTTTCTCTGCATCAGTTGAGATGATGGTGTGGTTTTTGTCTTTCAGTCCATTTATATGCTTGATGATATTTATTGATTTTCGTATGTTGAACCATCCTTGCATCTCTGGTATGAATCCAACTTGGTCATGATGGATGATCTTCTTGAGGTGGGTCTGTATGCGATTTGCCAGTATCCGTTTGAATTTTGGCATCTGTGTTCATTAGGGAGATGGGTCTATAGTTCTCCTTTTTGGTTGTATCTTTGCCTGGTTTTGGTAATAGTGTGATGCTGGCTTGATAGAAGGAATCTAGGAGAACTCCCTCCATTTGTATCCTTCTAAACAACTTGAGTAGTAATGGTTGTAGGTCTTTTTGAAATATTTTATAGAATTCTGCTGTGAAACCATCTGGGCCTGGGCATTTTTTGTTTGGGAGCCTGCTTATTACATCATCAGTTTCTTCATCTATTATTAGACTATTTAAGCTGTTGATCTCTTCTTGGTTGAGCTTTGGTGATTCCTAGGATTTCAGATATTCGTCCATTTCTTCTAGGTTTTCAAACTTAGTAGAGTATAGGTTTTTGAAGTAATCCAATATTATGGTTGTCTGGATATTTTCATTGTCTGTTGTGATATTTCCCTTTTCATTACAGATTCTATTGATTTGGAGTTGTTCCTTTTTTCTTTTAGTTAAATGGGCTAGAAGTCTGTCTTTTATTTATTCTCTCAAAGAACCAACTTTTGTTTTCATTGATTTTTTTTGTATGGTTTTCTTTGTTTCTATTTCATTGATCTCTTCTCTGATATTTGTTATTTCTTCTTGTCTGCTGCGTTTAGGGTTCATTTGTTGTTGTCTCTCAAGTACTTTAAGCTGCCGTGTTAGATCATTCACTTGTGCTCTTTCTATTTTTAATGTAGGCACTTAGAGCTATAAACTTCCCTCTTAGGACTGCCTTTAAAGTGTCCCATAGGTTTTGCTGTGTTGTATTGTCATTGTCATTCAGTTCCAGGAATGTTTTTATTTCTTTCTTTATTTCTTCCTTGACCCATTCATTATTCAGGAGAGTGTTGTTTAGTGCCCATGTGTTCTTGTAGGTTGTAGGGTTTATTCTGGTGTTGATATGAGTTTTATTGCACTGTGGTCTGATAGAATGCATGAGAATATTTCCATATTTTTGTATTTGTTGAGTTTTTCCCTGTGTCCCAGTATATGGTCTATTTTGGAGAATGTTTTGTGGGGTGCTGAGTAGAGAGTGTATTCTCTGGTGTTTGGGTGAAATATTTGATAGATATCTATGAGATCCATTTGGTGTATTGTATCATTCAGTTCAGATGTCTCTTTGTTTATCTTTTGTCCTGTTGATCTGTCTAAAGGACTTAGTGGGGTATTGAAATCCCCTACTATTAGTGTGCTGGGATTAATTTGAGCCTTGAGATCCTGAAGAATTGTCTTTACAAAGTTTGGTGTGCCAGCGTTTGGTGCATATATATTTATGATTGTGACATCTTCATCGTTAATTGTGCCTTTAAAAAAGATATAGTGGCCCTCTTTGTCTCTTTTGATTTCTTTTGCTTTGAAGTCTATTTTGTCTGATATTGGAATAGCAACACCTGCTTTCTTTTTGGTACCATTTGCTTGGAATATTTTCCTCCATCCCTTCACCTTAAGTTGGTGCCTGTCCTTGAAATTGGGATGGGTTTCTTGTAGACAGCATATAGATGGAATTTGTTTCCTAATCCATTCTCCTATTCTATGCCTTTTGATTGGAGAGTTCAGCCTGTTAATATTTAAGGTTATAATTGAAAGATGGATGTTGCTTCCTTTCACCTTATTATCCATTTGGGCTTTTAGTCTCTGATTCTACTCCTGTGATTATGTTTTTATTAGTTTCTTTTCCTAGGTGTTTGAGGATAGTTGCTCTTCTCTTCTGCCCTTTGAATTGCTTCAAGTATTTTCTGGAGAGTTGGTTTTCCGGAAATCTATTCTATCATCTTGTTTATGTCATGGAAGATTTTTCTCTCTTCTTCAACTGTAATTGACATTTTTGCTGGGTATAGTATTCTGGGTTGGCATCCATATTCCTTTAATACTGGGAATGCTTTGCTCCATGTTCTTCTTTCTTTCATGGTTTGGACTGAGAAGTCAGTTGTAATTCTGATGGTTTTCCCTTTGTATGTGACTTATTTATCTTTTGTGGCCTTCAGAATTTTATCTTTGTTTTGAGCATCTAGCATTTTGACTATGATATGGAATGGGGAGTTTTTTTCTGATCTTGTCTATTTGGAGTCCTATGTGCTTCTTGTATTTGAATGGGTTTGTCTATTTTTAGTTTGGGGAAGTTTTCATCTATTATTGTGTTGAAGATATGATCAATACTATTCTCTTGAGATTCTTCTCCTTCCTCTATTACTATGATGTGGAGGTTTGATCATTTCATAGTGTCTCATATTTCCTGGTTGTTCCAATTTTGTGTATTTTAAAATTTTTCGTAATCTTTATTTGAGTTTTTAGTTGCTCTGTGTTATCTTCCAGATCTGATATTCTTTGCTTAGCTTCCTGCATTCTATTTCTGAGGCTTTTTCCTTTCCTTTCTTCTTGATTGGATCAGTGTTCCATTTCCTTTTTCATTTCATCCTGTGATTTCTTTAATATATCCATTTCCTTTTTGAGTTTCTCAGTCTCTTCTTCGTGCTCCTTACTTCATTGGTTGGCTTCCTTTTTCAGTGTTTCTACTTCCTTAAGGTGTTTGTTTTTTTCTCTCTCTAGTTCTTTCTGGAGTTTGTCAATGCCTTCCTTTAGTTCTATGAATTCTTCTTTATGTTCTTTAATTTCTCTGCATAGGTCTGCAATTATTCCTTTAAGGTCTGTTTCTAGGGTCACCTCCAAGGGGATCCCATTGTACCTATCTCCTACAGGGTTGGTAGAGCTTGGTGTGGAATTATCCTGCACCTTTCCCATGTTGTCCCTTCATCGTGTCCCTGGCATGTGGATTTCCATTTTGTGATTCAAATCACAAATGCCTTTTCAGTGTGTTGAAGGCTGAAGGCTTCTTTTGTTTTGCTTACCTCCTTCTTACGCTTTTTTTTCTTCCTCTCCCCCTCCTTGTTTATGGAGTGTTGACTTGTCTAGGTTTCAGGCTTTCACTTTTGTTTATAGATTGGAAATTGGAAATATAAGTCACTCTTCCTTTCCTGTTCTGAGAGTTCTCCTAATCCACTGGATACTCTCTCTTCCTCAATTCCAGTTGTTGGCGGGGGGGGGGGGGGGGGGGGGGGGGCTGGAGCCTGGCTTAGCCCGTGCCCTGGTACTGAGTCAGGCACCCGAGTCAGACCCAAACTCAGGACCACTTCCGGTTGTGAGGGGGGAAGGGCGACTCTCCAGGCTTAGGGCTATGATCTAGCTGAATTGGAGGACATGTTTTTTTTCCTTAAGAGATGTCATGGAGGCCAATCCAGGGGAATCAAGACAGGACGTGTGCTTACTGGGCTTCATTTGGGGGACTATGGAAGGAAAATACCCCAAAGTGGAGCACAAGTGCAGGATTGATGGTTGTTTGGGCTTGCCAAAGAGGAGCCTTCAAGCACTTCCTTAAGGAAAATTGTACAGTACTTTTAATGATGTTTTGTATATTTCATACATCATTTCTCAGTCCAATTTAGACACATTCCCCTTTCATGCACCCCATCCCACCCCTGTTCATTGATTCTTCTATACATATCTTGCATCTTTTTCTCAGTCTTTTTTTTCACATTTTTCCCTTTAATTTTATATTACTCCAAAATTCACAAGCATATACTCCACCCATGTACCAGTATTACAAACATAAGTGGTAGGTTACTTCTCAAGTCCATTAAGGGATTTACCTTTTTGTTTGGGGGGGATTTACCTTTTAACCACTCTGCTTCTTTCATATAAAAAAGAAATATAGCATACAGGATGCTTAGTTTGCTTTGCAACTAGGGATTTGGTGCTAGCATCCACAAATGAGGGACACCATATGTCTTTTGTTTTTCTGGGACTGTGTTACTTCATTTAGCTTAATGTTTTCTAGTTCCATCCATTTGCCTGCAAATTTTATGATGCCATCATTCTTTACTGCTGCATAGAACTTGATTGTGTAGATGTACCACATTTTCTATATCCACTCGTCGGTTGAGGGACATTTGGGTTGTTGCCAGCTTTTTGCTATTGTGAAGAGAACTTTAATGATCATAGATATGCATGTGTCTCTGCAATAGGATGAGTCTTGTGTGTATATACCCAGGAGTTGTATGACTGGGTCAGGTGGTAGACTCATTTTCAGTCTTTTAAAAAATATTTTATTATTTATTTATTTATTTATTTATTTATTTATTTATTTATTTATTATGTTTATGAATGTATTGTCTGCATGTAGGTTTGTGTACCTGTGTCATGCAATGCTTCGGAGGCCAGAGGAGGGTGTCAGATTCCCCTGGAACTCGAGTTCTCCTGGAATTGGAGTTACAGACGGTTCTCAGCCGCCATGTGGGTGCTGGGGATCAAACCCGGGTCCTCTGTAAGAGCAGTTAGTGCTCTTAACCACTAAGACATCTCTCCAGCCCCCATTTTCAGTCTTTTAAGAGTTTTCCACAGGGGTTACAGGAATTTGCATTCCCACCAGCAGTGGATGAGTGTTCCCCTTTCCCCACAGCCTCTCCAGCATTTGGTCTCATTTGTTTTCCTAACCTTGGCCAGTCTTACCTGGGTAAGGTGAGATCTTAAGCTGGTTTTAATTTGCATCTCCTAATTATTACTGAGGTTGAACACTTCCTGAGATTTTTCTCAGCCATCTTCACTTCTTCATTTGTGAATTCTCTATTCATCTCTTTACTCCATCTTTTGATAGTGTCATTTGTTTTCTTACTTCTTCAGTTTTGGGGTAGTTTATATATTCTGGGTGTTAATGCTCTATCTGACATATCACTGGTGAAAGTTTCCTCCCACTCAGTAGGTTTTCTCTTCTCTTGGTTGATTGTTTCTTTCACTGTACAGAAGCTTTTGAGTTTAATGAGGTCTCATTTCTCTATTGCTGACCTGGTTTCCAATGTAGCTGCTGTCTGATTTAGAAAGTCTTTTCCTACATCTATGTCTTGTAGTTTACTGCCAACATTTTCTTCTATCATTTTCTGGTTTCACATTGAGGTATTTGATCCATTTGGAGTTGATTTTTTGTGCATGGTGATAGGTAGGGGGCTCAGCTTCATCTTTCTACAAATGGTAATCCAGTTTCGCCAGTACCATTTGCTAAAGATGCTGTCTTTCCTCCACTGGTTCTTCTTGGCCCCCTTGTCAAATATGAGGTGTCTGAATTTGCATGTTCTCAGGTTTGAGTCTTCAATTTTGTTCCATTGATCTATTTGTCTGTTTTTGTGTTGGTAGAAGGCTGTTTTTATCACTATAGCCCTGAAATATAGTTTGCACTCAGGTATGGTTATCCCCCCTGTGATGCTCTTTTTGCTCAGAGTTGTTTTGGCTATCCGTGGTCTTTTGTTTTTCTGTATGATTTTAAGTTTCTTTCTAAGTCTGAGAAGGAACTCATGGGGAGTTTGATTGGGATTGCATTGAATCTGTATATTAGTTTGGGTAGGATGGAAACTTTTACTATATTAATTTTTCCAACCCATGAGCATGGGATGTCTTTCCATCTTCTGGTATCTTCTTCAATATCCTTCTTCAGTGATTTAATATTTTCATTGTAGAGATTTTTGTGTCTTTGGTTAGGTTTGTTCCAAGGTATTTTATTTATTTATTTTTCTTGAGGCCATTGTGAATGGTAATGCCTCTTGTATTCCTTCTCCATTTCTTTGTTGTTGGTGTAAAGAAAGGCTACTAATTTTTTCTAGGTTAATTTTGTATCCAGCCACTTTACTGAAATTCTTGATCATTTCCAAGAGTTTCTTGGTGGAGTTTTTGTGTCCCTTATGTATACTATCATATCTTTTCCAAAAAATGATAGCTCGACTTGCTCTTTCCTAATTAGTACTCATTTAATTTCATTTTTCTTTTTGTAGCAAGCATTTCAAGTGCTATATTGAAGAAGAGTGGAGACAGGAGGCAGCCTTGCTGGTTTCCCGATTTTAAGGTTAATGCTTCTAATTTTTCCCCATTTAGGATGATGTTGGCTGTGGGTTTGTTGTACATGGATTTGATTATGTAGAGGAATGTTCCCTCCAGTCCAATTCTCTCTAGGACACTGAACATAAAGTCATGCTGGATTTTGTCAAAATCTTTTTCTGTGTCAATTGACATAACCTTCTGGTTTTTGTCTTTCAGCCCATTTATGTGTTTTATGATATTTATTGGTTTGTATATGTTGAAACATCCATGCATATCTTGTATAAATCATGCTTAGTCATGCTGAATGATCTTTTTGATGTGTGCCTGTATGTGGCTTGCATGTATTTTGTTGATAATTTTTGCATCTATGTTCATTAATGAAATGGGCCTACAGGGTTTTTTTTTTTTGGTTGCCTGGTTCTGATATTAGAGCGATACTGGCATTAAAGAAAAAATTTGGGAAGTTTCCCCTCTATTTCTATTCTTTTGAACAATTTGAGTAATATTGGTTGTATGTCCTCTTTGTAGGTTTTTAGAACTCTCCTATAAATCCATCTGAGCCTGGACTTTTTCTAGTTGTGAGGTTTTGAGTTACTATTTTGATTTTCTCATATGTTATAGGTCAGTTTAAGCTCCCCATGAGTTTCTTCTCAGACTTAGAAAAGAAAAACTTAAAATCATATAGAAAAACAAAAGACCACGGATAGCCAAAACAACCCTGAGGAAAAAGAGCAACATAAGGGGGATAACCATACCTGAGTTCAAATTATATTTCAGGGCTATAGTGATAAAGGCAGCTTCATATCTTCTTGAGTAAGCTTTGCTGAATTCCAGGATTTCAGATATTCATTTCTCTCAGGTTTACAAATTTACTAGAGTATAGGTTTTTAAAATATTATCATATTATTGTCTGAATCTTTTTGATGTCTGTTGTGAAGTTTCCATTTCATCTTGAATTCTATAAATTTGGAGCTACTCTTTCTTTCTTTTGGTTAACTGAGCTACAGGTCTATCTATCTTCGTTTATCCTTTCCAAGAACTAGCTTTTTGATTCATTGATTTTTTTATTGTTTTCTTTGTTTCTATTTCATTGAACTCTGCTCTAATTTTTGTTATTTCTTCTTGTCTTTTGGGTTTAGGATTTAGTTGTTGTTGCCTCTCAAGTGCTTTCAGCTTTAGTGATAGAACATTTATTTGTGCTCTTTCTGTTGTTTTAATGCAGGCACTTAATGCTATAAATTTCCCTCTTAGGACTGCTTTTAAACTATGCCATAGGTTTTGTTGTGATGTATTAACATTCTTTTCTTCTATTACTTTATTTTTTTCATTTTTAACAATAAGTAATAATTTATGAGTACAAGCATCCTTCATGTAAAATCAATTTGCAAGCAGTTGTGCCCAAACCTACACAGCCCAAGGGTCTCACCATCCAGCTGGTGGTGGGGGGGCTTGCATGTTCAATTAAGTTGATCAAATAAAGTGTCCAGTCTATATTGCTGTAGTTTCACCATTCACCCCAATCGCAGCCCTTACATTCTACCGTGCCCCCTCTTCCACAGATTTTTCCCTAGGCTTAGAAAAGGGGCACAGGTGGATGAGAAGCAAAACAGTATACTTTCCCTGGAGCTGTCATTTTGGACTCTGGTAAATTCTGGCTGTTTCCTTTCATGGGCTGACAGTTTGTCCATGAATACCCTTTCAATCCTACAAATGAAGCACAAGAAATTTGATATATAGGTATTTAAACAGTACTAATTGTTATGGTAGGTTACTTTGATATAGATACAGATATTTGGATGGTATGTTAATCCATGAATTATGTTTTATTTCTGTAAAATATGACAGGGTCTTACTGTTGCTTATAACATCTAACCACTAGAGGATGTAAGCTTGTGGCATCAGCCATGGGTTATTCCTCCAAGGAGAGAGCTAATATCCAATTAGATTTGGGATATACAGGCATATGGTTGCCACTGCTGCACAGTATTTCCAGGCAGGTGAGGTGTAGCTGGTGCTGAGGGAGGAGTCTTGGTTGACTCAAGGAGACCAATATTTGCTTTATTGGTATAGTGGCCTTTGGTAATACTCTCTGGTATTCCAGAGACCAATTGTAACTTGCAAGTGCGGTCTCAATACATCTTTCCCATGCTTACATCAGGTCTTCGACAGCAGGGCCTTATCACCTCTCTTCTTGCAGGTATCCCAGTTTACAGGCAAGAAGCCTTTATCTTTTGGGGGGGGCTTGGATCCCCTGGCCAACATCTCCTTGGTAGAATACTCTATTGCTGATATCAGAGCTCTCCTGTATTAATATATTTTGCTTAAGTGCACAGCTTGAGGAGTCTTTAGTATTATATTTGGTTCTGAATGGAGAATAATCCTTTTCACAGTTCCTATGTCTATTAGTCAATTAAAGAAGGCAGTTTTACCGGTTTTATAAGAGATTACCTCTATAACAGTTAAAGAACGACCTCTTCATCACATATTCCTCCTTGTTCTATGAAGGGAAGGTAAGAAAGTCTCTCGTATTCAAAATTTGCGGCACCTAGAAGGCAAGTTTCATTAGGACACATTATAAACAGTTGTTACAAGTAGGATCCACAGAGGGGTTTGATGCCGGTAACAGTCTGAGGCTTTTCTTCCTTTCAATGTTCAAACGGGCCAACCTTTCTGCTGGCACTTCCGGGTACATCCTACACAATGCAAAGCTGTATCTTTGCTTTCTCAGCCATTAAGTTGGTGACATTTTGACCTGTGGGAACATACAAATCTTTTCCTGTAGTTAGTTTTATGATTTGAATTGCAAAGTTTTTGACAAAAAGGTTTCATATACATCTGTATCCTCCCTTGTTATTTGAGGTTTTTGTTTTTTGGCCCATGAGTCTCAAAAAAGGCAGTTGTAGTACACATACCTATAGGCAGGAATCAAGGCGCAGATTTCATCAAATTCACCCAAGCTGTTTTGGGTGACTGTATATCATTAACTTGGGAAGCTAACTTAATTTTTTAAGTTAAATCATCCTACAGACAAAAGGGAATGCTACAAGATGATACTGTACAACAGAAAAATTATAGAGAACATTTGTATGTGCCAATCCCAAAGTTATTGTTACACAGATTTTAAGTAAAGCAAATGTGGACAACAATAATTTATATTTAACAATTAACCACAATTGGACAAAAATTAACTCAGGTGCATTACTGTTTTTATCAGAACCTTTAAACCAATGTTGTTTAATATACACATATTTACTTTCACTAAGTCCTAAAACACCATGTAACCTGTAGACAGAGTCTGGGCAAAATTGGTTACTTGTTGAACTCAGGTCAATTAAATATACATTAATCGAATATAAACCCGTGTCTCTCTCCCACCTCCACCCCTCCCGATTCACCATTTCAGTCAGTTTTCTGATAAAACCTTTCTGTTGTTGTTTTTTAAATATGTATCTCTCTCCACAAGAAATATTTACAACTGTGTTGTTTGTGATAGCATCCACATATGAGGGATACCATTCGTTGTTTGTTTTTCTGGGACTGTGTTACTTCACTTAATATAATATCTTCTAGCTCCATCCATTTACCTGCAAAGTTCATGATGTTGTCTTTCTTTACTGCTGCATAGAACTCCATTGTGTACATGTACGACATTTTCTCTATCCACTCGCCAGTTGAAGGGCATTTGGGTTGGTTCCAGCTTTTTGCTATTGTGAACAGAGCTGCAGTAAACATAGCCATACATGTATTTCTGCAGTAAGATGAGTCTTGTGGTTATATAGCCAGGAGTGGTATGACTGGGTCAAATGACAAGCTCATTTTGAGTCTTCCAAGGGTTCTCCACACTGCTTTCCATAGTGGCTGTACAAGTTACATTCCCACCAACAATGGATGAGTATTCCCCTTTCCCCACAACCTCTCCAGCACTTGATATCATTTGTTTTCTTGATCCTGGCCAGTCTTATCGGAGTGAGATGATATCTTAGAGTGGTCTCAATTTGCATTTCCCTAATTGTTATGATGATGAACAGTTTTTAAGATGTTTCTCAGTCATCTATAATTCCTCCTCTTTGAAATCTCTATTCAGTTTTTTGCTCCATTTTTGAGTGATTCATTTGTTTTCTTTCTTCTTTGTTTTTTGAATAACTGTATACTCTGGAAATTAATGCTTTGTCAGATGTATCTGCACTGAAGGTTTCCTCCCACTCTGTGGCTTATCTCTTCGCTTCCTTTATTGTTTTTTTTTGATGTACAGAAACTTTTTTTTTGTTTGTTTAATGAGGTCCCATTTGTCAATTGTCAATCTTCTATCTTGTGCAGCTGCTGTCTGATTTAAGAAGTCTTTTCCTATGCCTATGTCTTGTACTCTGCTGCCAAGTTTTTCTACTATCACCTCCAGAGTTTTGGGTTTCATGTTGAGGTCTTTGATCCATCTGGAATTGACTTTTGTACAGGACGAGAGGTAGGGGTTTAATTTCATTCTTCTATTGGTGGTGATCCAGTTTTACCAGCACCACTTACTGAAGATGCTGTCTTTCCTCCATTGTGTCTTCTTGGCCCCTTGTCAAATACGAGGTGTCTGAAACTGTATGTGCTCAGATTTGGATCTTCAGGTTTATTGCATTGGTCAGTTGGTCTGTTTTTGTTCCAGTACCAAGCTGTTTTTATGACTATAGCCTTGTAGTGTAGTTTAATGTCTAGTAGAGCGATCCCCCCTGTATTGCTCTTTTCCCTCAGGGCTGCTTTGGCTATTCGGGGTCTTTTGTTTTTCCAAATGAAATTGACGATTTTTTTCCAAGCCTGTGAAGAAGCTCTTGAGGATTTTGATTGGAATTGCATTACATCTGTGCACGAGTTTGGGTAGAATGGACATTTTTACTATATTTATTTTCCCACTCCATGAGCATGGGAGGTTTGTCCATCTTCTGATGTCTTCCTCAATTTCCTTCTTCAGGGATTTAAAATTTTTGGTGTCTTTGGTTAGGTTTGTTCCTAGGTATTTTATTGTTTTTGAGGCTATAGTGACTGGGAAGGTCTCCTTATATTCCTTCTTCAGTTGCTTGTTGTTGGTGTAAAGAAAGGCTACTGATTTTTTGAGATTTATTTTGTATCCTGCCACTTTACAGAAGCTCTTAATCATTTCTAGGAGTTTTCTGGTGGAGTTCTTAGCATCCCTTAAGTAAACAATCATATCATCAGCAAAAAGGGATAGCTTGACTTCCTCTTTTCCAATTAGAACTCCTTTAATTTCCTTTTCTTGCCTTATTGCCCTAGCAAGGGTTTCAAGCACTATATTGAAAAGGAGTGGGGGCTGGAGAGACGGCCTAGTGGTTAAGAGTGCCAATCACTGTTGCAGAGGACCTGGGTTTGATCCCCACAAACCCACATAGTGGCTGAGAACCATCTTTGACTCCAGTTCCAGGGGAATTTGACACCCTCTTCTAACATCCACGGCATTGCACAACATGGGTGCACAGATCTGCATGCAGACAGTACATTCATACACATACAAAAATAAATAAATAAATAAATAAATAAACAAATAAATAAATATAAAAAATTAGGAAAGGAGTGGTTACAGGGGCAGCCTTGCAAAGTTCCTCCTTTAAGGGGAATGCTTCTGTCCTTTCTCCATTTAGGATGATATTGACTGTGGGTTTCCTGTATATGGCTTTAATTACATTGAAGAATGATCCCTCCAGTCCAATTCCCTCTAGGACTTTAAAAATGAAGGAATGCTGGATTTTGTCAAAGTCTTTCTTTGAATCAATTGAGATGATGGTGTGATTTTTGTCTTTCAGGCCATTTATATTTTTGATGATACTTATTGAGTTTTGTATGTTGAACAATCCTTGCATCTCTGGTATGAATCCAACTTGGTCATGATGGATGATCTTCTTGATGTGGGTCTGTATGCGATTTGTCAGTGTCCTGTTTAAAATTTTGGCATCTGTATTCATTAGGTAGGTGGGTCTATAGTTCTCCTTTTTGGCTGCATCTCTACTTGGTTTTGGTAATAGTGTGATGCTGGCTTCATAGAAGGAATCTGGGAGAACTCCCTCTGTTTGTATCCTTCTAAACAACTTGATTAGTAATGGTTGTTAAGTCTTTTCGAAATATTTTATAGAATTCTGCTGTGAAACCATCTGGGCCTGGGCATTTTTCAGTTGGGAGGCTACTTATTACATCCTCAATATCTTCATATGTTATTGGTCTATTTCAGCTGTCAATCTCTTCTTTGAGCTTTGGTGATTCCCAGGATTTCAGATATTCATCCATTTCTTCTAGTTTATTTACTTATTTTTTTATTTTTGTATGTGTATGAATGTATTGTCTGCATGCAGGCCTGTGTACCTGTGTTGTGCAATGCCACGGAGGTCAGAAGAGGGTCTCGGATTCCCCTGGAACTGGAGTTCTCCCGGAATTAGAGTTACAGACAGTTCTTAGCCATCATGTGGGTGCTGGGGATCGAACCTGGGTCCTCTGCAAGAGCAGTCAGCGCTCTCGACCGCTAGGCCATCTCTCCAGCCCCATTGTTCTAGTTTTTCAAAATTAGTATAGTATAGGTTTTTGAAGTATTCCCATATGATTGGATCTTTTCATTGTCTGTTTTGATATTTCCCCTTTCATCACAGATTTTATTGATTTGGAGTTGTTCCTTCTTTCTTTTGTTTAACTGGGCTAGAGGTCTCTCTATCTGTTTATTCTCTCAAAGAACCAACTTTGGATTCATTGATTTTTTGGTATGGTTTGCTTTGTTTTTATTTCATTGATCTCTGCTCTGATTTTTGTTATTTCTTCTTGTCTGCTGCATTTAGGGTTCATTTGTTGTTGTCTCTCAAATGCTTTTAGCTACAGTGTTAGATCATTCACTTGTGCTCTGTATTTTTAGTGTAGGCACTTAGAGCTATAAACTTCCCTCTTAGGACTGCTTTTATTTTATTTTTTTAATTTTATTTATTTTTGTATGTGTAGGAATGTACTGTCTCCATGCAGGTTTGTGCACTCCTGTCATGCAATGCCGTGGAGGTCAGAAGATGGTGTTGGAGTCCCTTGGAACTGGAGTTCTCCTGGAATTGGAGTTTCAGATGGTTCTTGGCTGTCATGTGAGTGCTGGGGATCAAACCCAGGTCCTCTGTAAGAGTGGTCGGCACTCTTAACCACTAGGCCATCTCTCCAGCCCCAGGACTGCTTTTAAAGTATCCCATAGGTTTTGCTGTGTTGTATTATGATTCTCATTCAGTTCCAGGAATGTTTTTATTTCTTTCTTTATTTCTTCCTTGACCCATTCATTATTCAAGAGAGTGTTGTTTAGTCTCCATATGTTCTCGTAGGTTGTAGGGTTTATCCTGTTGTTGATATTGAGTTTTATTGCACTCTGGTCTGAAAGAATGCATGAGATTATTTCAATCTTTTTGTATTTGTTGAGTTTTTTCCTGTGTCCCAGTATATGGTCTATTTTGGAGAATGTTTTTTGGGGTGATGAGTAGAAAGTGTATTCTCTGGTGTTTTGGTGAAGTATCTGATAGATATCTGTGACTTCCATTTGGAGTATTGTATTATTTAGTTCAGATGTCTCTCTGTTTATCCTTTTTCCTGTTGATCTGTATAAAGGACTTAGTGGGGTATTGAAGTCCCTATGAAGTGCTGGGGTTAATCTGTACCTTGAGATCCTGAAGAGTTGTCTTTATAAAGTTTGGTGCACCAGCATTTGGTGCATATATGTTCATAATTGTGAGATCTTCATCATCAATTATTCCTTTAATAAAGATGTAATGGCCCTCTTTGTCTCTTTTGATTTCTTTTGCTTTGAAGTCTATTTTGTCTGATATTGGAATAGCAACACGTGCTTTCTTTTTGGTACCATTTGCTTGGAATATTTTCTTCCATTCCTTCACCTTAAGTTGGTGCCTACTCTTGAAATTGAGATGGGTTTCTTGTAGACAGATATATGGCTTTTGTTTCCTAATTCATTCTCCCAATGTATGCCTTTTGATTGGGGAGTTTAGCCCATTAATATTTAAGGTTATAATTGAAAGATGGATGTTGCTTCCTTTCACCTTATTATCCATTTGGACTTCTAGCCTCTGATTTTACTCCTATGGTTATGTTTTTATTAGTTTCTTTTCCTAGGTGTTTGAGGATTGGTGCTCCTCTCTTCTGCCCTTTGAATTGCTTCAAGTATTTTATGAAGAGTGGGTTTTCCTGACATGTATTCTATCATCTTGTTTATGACATGGAAGTTTTTTTTTCTCTCCTTCAACTATAATCAACATTTTTGCTGGGAATAGTATTCTGGGTTGGCATCCATATTCCTTTAACACTGGGAATGCTTTGCTCCATGTTCTTCTCGCTTTCATGGTTTGCACAGAAAAGTCAGTTGTAATTCTGATGGGTTTCCCTTTGTATTTGACTTGTTTTTCTTTTGTAGCCTTTTGAGCATCTAACATTTTAACTATGATATGGGGTGGGGAGTTTCTTTTCTGATCTTGTCTATTTGGAGTCCTATGTGCTTCTTGTATTTGTATGGGTTTGTCTATTTTTAGTTTGGGGAAATTTTCATCTATCATTCTGTTGAAGATCTGATCAATATTATTCTCTTGAGATTCTTCTCCTTCCTCTATTCCTATGATACAGAGGTTTGATATTTTCGTAGTGTCCCATATTTTCTGGTTGTTCCAGTTTTGTGTATTTTAAATTTTTTCATAATTGTTATTTGATCTTTTTAGTTGCTCTGTGTTATCTTCCAGATCTGATATTCTTTGTTCTGCTTCCTCCATTCTACTTCTGAGGCTTTTTCCTTTCCTTTCTTCTTGATTGAATGAGTGTTCTAATTCCTGTTTCTTTTCATCCTGTGTTTTCTTTAGTACTTCCATTTCCTTTTTCAGTTTCTCAACCTCTTCTTGGTGCTTCTCAATCTCTTCTTGGTGCTCCTTACTTCGTTGGTTGGATTCCTTTTTCAGTGTTTCTACTTCCTTTTGGAGTTTGTTTTTTTCTCCCTCTAGTTGATTCTGGAGTTTGTCAGTCTGTTCCTTTAGTTCTTTCCGAAGTTTGTCATTGTATCCCTCTAGGTCCTTTTTGAGTTGGTCATTCTCCCTCTTTAGTTCTCTGTATTCTTTATTATTTTTTCTCCCTCTAGTTCTTTCTGGAGTTTGTCAATCTGTTCCGTTAGTTCTTTCTGATATCCCTCTTGGTCCTTTTTGAGTTTTTCATTCTCACTATTTAGTTCTCTGAATTCCTCTTTATGTTATTTAATTTCTCTGCATAGGTCTGCAATTATTCCTCTAAGATCTATTCCTTGGGTCTTCTCCAAGGGGTTCCCATTGTAGATATCTCCTACAGGTTTGGTAGAGCTTGGTGCAGGATTATCTTGTGCCTTTCCCATGTTGTCCTTTCGTCGTGTCCCTGGCATGTGGGCTTCACTTTTGTGGTTCACATCACAAATACCTTTTCACTATGTTAGCGGATGGTTTTGCTTTCCTCCTTCAGATGCTTTTTTTTTCCTTTCCTCCTCCTTGTTTATGGAGTATTGACTTGTCTAGGTTTCAGACTTTCAATTTTGTTTATATATTGGATATTGGAAGTCTAAGTCACTCTTCCCTTCCTGTTCTGAAAGTTCTCCAAAAAAAGTCGACTTGGATACTCTCTCACCAATTCCAGTTGGCAGGGTGGGGGGGGTGGATATGCCCAGCTTATCCCATGCCCCAGTACCTATCTGGAGCAACTTCTGGACTCCTGTGCCTTAGGAGCCCGCCTGCACAAAGACACAAGGGCACTGAACCCAACCCACTGGTCACAGGCTGCAAAGGCGAAGGGCGGCTCCATCCAGACAGCCACCCACTACAAGGATTCAGAGTTGAGACCCTTTTCCAGCAGCCCAGGAGTCAATCTACCCTAAAATATACCTGTCTGGAATGACTTCTGGGCTCCTGTCCCTCAGGAGCCTGCCCACAGAAAGACACAAAGGCACCAAACCCAACCAACCAGTCACCGGCTGCAAAAGTGAAGGGAAGCTCTGCCCAAACAGCCACCCCCTACAAGGGTTCAGAGTTGAGACCCTTTTCCAGCAGCCCAGGAGTCAATCTACCCTAATATCTACCTGTCTGGAGCGACTTCTGGGCTCCTGTGCCTCAGGAGCATGCCCGTACAAAGACATGAAGCTATCTTTTTTATTTTTTATTTAGTTCCAGGAATATTTTTTGTAAGAATGAAACTTTCTCTGGTTTGAGGCAGGACCTGCAAGTTCTTCCAGTTATCTGATATTTCCATGGGCATTCAAGTTACTTCTGTGAGTTATCTGTAGCTCCGTGAGGTTGGGATATTGCTTTATTTCCTGCCTTGCCTATCTCTGCAAAGTTCCAGACCCTGGTGGCCTCTTCCTTTGTGGTATTGAGCAAAATGTCACACCTCTAGTTTACTGGTTCCACAAACAGGAGCTCTGCAGTCCCTGGTAGGAGCCAAGATGGCTCACACTATCCTTCCTCTCATTCACACCCTTCTGCCCCCCAATTCCTTGCCCAGAGTACAGTAGCTTTAGTATATAAGCACATTGCTAGCATGAATAAAACTGAGTCAATTTTCTCCCAGACCCTCTTTTTGAGTCCGTTTCATTTCTCATTTGGTGACTTCTTGAGGTTCCCTCCCCTCTCCTTGCCAGAAGCTCAGCCTAGGAACTGTTAGCCTGCTGGCAGGAGACAGCTCTGAGGCTTGTAGCCTTGTGAAGCTGCAAGCCTGGTTCTGGGAGGGAAGAACATTGTGTGGATTGTGGCCACATGTGATTAAAGGACCAACAGATTATATATATATATATATATATAT
>VZQC01011599.1:1641237-1774006 GCA_009823505.1 Rhizomys pruinosus
GGGGGTTGGGGGGGAGGGAAAGGGAAATAAGCCTGAACTGAATTGGAAAAAATGTATGAAATGCACAAAGCATCAATAAAAACTAATTTAAAAAAAAAAAAACAACAACAACAAAAAAAACAAATAAAAAAAGAAATTATATTCTCTGGTGTTTGGGTGGAATATTTGGCAGGTATGTGTGAGGTCCATTTGGTATACTGTATTGTTCAGTTTAAATGTCTCTCTGTTTATTCTTTGTCCAGTTGACCCATCCAATGAGTTCAGTAGGATACTGAAGTCATCTACTATTTCATGGATTTAATAAATTTTTCTTGCTCTAGATAACACATACTTTTTTTCAAGTCATTAGAAGCAAGCTGTCCAGAAACATAAGAATGTAAGGACTCTGGTTTTCATGTTCATAGGCCAGAATATTGTAACTAATACAGAATTTCAATATGATAAAACTGTTATTCTCACACGTCAGAATATTTTCTTTCAGGCAGAGTCTCCCTATAGTCCCAGCTGCCCTTGATCTCATTATGTAGACCAGGCAGGACTCAATCTCACAGAGATCTGTCTTGCTCTGCCTCCCAAGAGTTGTAGCTAAAGGCATATGCCACCAAGGTTAGCAGGTAAGAATATATTTAAGAGTAATAAACATCACAAATGTAGAGACCTATTTGACGTAATCCAGGTACAGGTGTAAGATACAAAGTGAGAAACACAAGAATGCAAGGCCTCTAGTGTGAAATGCAGTTATTGAAGGAAGTACTCATTTTAAAAACAGAAACATGATATAGAGAATTAGTAGTAGATATTATAGATACATAAATAAAATATTTTATGACTATGCCTTTCATGCCAGCACTTAGCAGAGAGAGAGGTTGATCGCTGTGAGATCAAGGCCTGATGACAAAGCAATTTCCCAGCCATCTTGGGCTACAGGGAAACCCTGTTTCTAAAGAAAGAAAGAGAGAAAGAAAGAAAGAAAGAAAGAAAGAAAGAAAGAAAGAAATTAAGAGAAAAAATTGGTATTTAAGTCTCATTCTTCGTTCAATTTTAGATGTCTAGTGACCACACATGTCCTCTGTTTCTAATTCTATCTTTCTTTCTGTCTTCATCATTCCCAGAAGAAAGCATGCATGTCCAATTTATCCAAACACACATATATTGTGAAACTATTGCAGACAATTACTAGGACCGAAACAATGAAATACTTTAGAAATTGTATGCTTTATTTAATCATATAGTTTTTACAAGTACATTAAGAGCCAAGTTTGATATAATTTTATATACTACTAAATAAAATTTCAAAATAAATATTTCTATGAGTTCTCACACTATCCAGTTGGCAATGTCCAAATTAAGATGGACATGTTGAATTTCATTTATATTCCTCAGATAATTGCATATATAGTTGGTATTTAGATGACAATGAAATATTTCTGATGTGAAGAGACTTAGCAATAATTCCAGTAAGACAGCAGGTTGCAACTGACAGGCTGAGCAGCTGTGGAAGTTCCTCAGTAGAAACCATAGGACCAGTACCTTCCACCACACAGTGGGCAACAGCCTTTAATCCTAGCACTTGGGAGGCAGAGGTAGGTGGATCTTTGTGAGTTTAAGGCCAGCCTGGTCTACAGAGTGAGTTCCAGGACAGCTGGGGCTACAAGGAGACCTTGTCTCAAAAAGACAAAAAAATGTGAATCCCTAAACGTGTTTTGGAATTAAACTATAGTTTATTTTCAGACTTTGCAATTTCAATTTATGTGTGGAGTGTATATATGCATATTTTGGAGTAATATAAAATTAAATGGAACAAAAGAGCGAAAAACCTGTTCAAAGAACTCACTAAAACAGTAAACTTCTGCATCCAAAGGGTTAAAAAAAGACTGAGAAAAAGATGCAAGACAGGACTTAACATGCATGGCAGAATCCATGAGCTCTGGTGGGGAAGGGGTGGTGTGGGGGGTATGGATGGGGGAATGACTCTAAATTTGACTAAGAAATGTTGTATGTTGTATGAAATGTTCTCAATAAAAATTAACTTTAAAAAAAATAAGTATATCTGTGTGATTTTTTTTAGAATGAATGCCATTCAGAAAAGTATATCTCATTTTTTGAGTCCTGCTTTTAAAGAATAACCATCTTATTGGTTACATCAACAGGAAATGGATGAAATGGATGACAAATTGCTATATTATGTAAACATATGTGGATATATTCCTAAACATATTGTTTTTCTATATGTTACTTTAAAATCATCAGAAAACATAGTTATTTCAAACACAGAAGCTGTAGATGCTTGATTTCTCTGAGCCCATGTGACGCTGTTGTCCATGTAACTTCAGAGTGTGTGATGGTGGGAGTGATTGGGTGATCCAACATCAATGTTTACGAGTTTGTACACATTTCAAAGAAAGTTTTAATATGCTCTCACAAATTGCTTTGTGGGTAAAGCAACAATCTGTCATTCTAAAAGTTTACACAGTGGCTGGATAGATGTCTCAGTAGGTAAAAGAGATCTCCTTGTAAGCATACAAAACTGAACTTAAATCTCCATAGTCAATGAAAAAAGCTTGGCATAGTAATTTGCCAGTACAAATCTCTGCAAAGATTGGAGACAGGAAGATTTCTAGACTTGGTGGATGCCAGCCTAGGTCTATATTTAGTGGAATCTAAGAGGAATAAGGTTGATACACAGAACAAAGAGAATTATAAGAAATGCCTTCTTCTGGTTGCCACATATGTTCACCCACACACATACACACATGTTCCTATTGGTCACACAAACTAAGCCACACACACACACACACACACACACACACACACACACAGGAACACACACAGACACCTGGTTTAAAGATGATTGCCATAGATATAGATATGCTTCCGTGATAGAAACTTTTCCTAGCATTCCACAAATCACTAGATGCATTCAAGCACTTTTCTCTTTCAAAAACAATTGAAGAAACAAGCCATATGTACTTTGTCTCCCTCTTTGTAGTTGTTGAATGGAATATTGATATAAAGGAGAATCATTGGAAGGCGTGATTTTATTTGATTGGGACTTTTATTATTATATTTATTTTCTTTTTAATTGATTTTTGCAAATTTTATACATTTTGGTCCTAATAAGACTTCCTCCCATATCTGTACCCCTCTTATAGGCCCCAGCCAGTTTTCATGGACTCTGCCATATATATTAAGGCTTATTGAGTCTAGTTTATATCCTCATGTGTCCTTTAGTGTTCATCCATCCATTGGAGCCTTGTTAACCTATCTAGCATCACACCCTTAAATAATGGCATTTTACAAAACTTATTGAAATATATTTATCATAAATCAAAATACATCTGCCTTAGAATGTAGTTCAGGGAGTTTGACAGTCAAACACACAAGCATGTGCACATATGCGCCTATATATATATGCATATTATGTATAATATTTGTATGTATAATAATGAGGAACCTAAACTGAGAATATGTTAATTGGAAAATTTGATGAGAATAAGCATTCTCTACGATATTACAGTGACTCACTTAAGAATCTTGGGCCACCAAATACACCCGGTGAGTAGAATGGTAATCATTACATGAGAAAATAATTGTGACATTGATAGGTAAAAAGAAAGTGCCTGGCTGGGCATGGTGGTGCTCGCCTTTAATCCCAGTGCTTGGGAGGCAGAGGCAGGCAAATCTCTTTGAGTTCAAGGCCAGCCTGGACTATATAGTGAACTCCAGGTCAGCTGGGACTAAAGGGAGGCCCTGTCTTAAAAAAAGACAAAAAAAAAAAAAAAAAAAATGAAAGGGCCGTGTCTGAAGTTATGCATGAATGGGCCAATGAAACTTAATTTAAAAATAAAGTTTTTTTTTTTTTTTTATTTTATATGTATATATATTATAATACATATATAATACATTGTTCTTTTTTTGTTGTTTGTTTTATTTCTGTACATGTAGATATGTACTGTCTGCATGCAAGTTGTTGCACCGTGTGTTGTGCAGTGCTGCAGACGTCAGAAGAGGCGTCTCGGATTTCCCCTGGAACTGGAGTTTCTCCGGAATTGGAGTTTCAGGCCGGTTTCCTCCGCCACCATGTGGGTGCTGGGGATAGAACCGCGGTCCTCTGTAAGAGCGGTCGGCGCTCCTCCTAACCACTAGGCCATCTCTCCAGCACACTTTTTTTTTTTTATTTATTATATTATATTTTACATATATTTATATTATATATATATATATATATATATATATATATGAGTAAAGAATCTTTGCTTGGTTTCAGAAATGACTGAATATGACTTCAAATCACAAGCAACAAAAATGAAAATATAGAAGTACGTTTCCAGTTAAGAACTTTCTGCATAAAAGGACAATCAACAGAGAGAGGAATAAAACTGTACAAATTATAGGATGAATAACCAAAATTTATATGGAACATTTACAACTAAACAGCAGAAAGGGAAACAGCTAATGCTAAAATGTACATTTTCAAAAGAATTTTTTCAGATGGCCAAAGGGGAAATAATTAAGGTTCTATTTCACTATTATCTCAAAATTGCAAATCAAACAGAAAATGAGATTGGACCCTACAGCTGTTTATAAAATGGCTATATTAGGAGAAACATGGGAGTTAGAGAACACATGAAGGAGAGGAAAACCTGTGCATGGTTAAGAATATATATTATTACAGACATCACGGACAACATGGCGTTGACTCCTTCCAAAAATTCAGAGAATTAATTACTTATTGATTTAAGGACATATTTTACTTCAAATCATCTGAATAAATATATATTCGGTGGTGTTCTAGAACAAGTGCAAGACTAGAACAAATGATGAAGAATTAACAGAAGCTAAGAATATTGTTGCTGTAGTGCGTTTGTGTGATGAAAGAAAGATGCTGTTCAGAGAAGAACAGATGGGGGAGAACTAGGAGTAGTTACTAAAGGAAAAGAAGTCTGGACATGTTAAAGCTAATGGAAAAGTAATTTAAAACAGATCGATGGCCTTAATATTAGACATGAACCTTTGAAACTTCTAGAAGAAAACATAGTTAAATTTAAAAGCTTCTGCACAGCAAAAGAAACAATTAAGAGTGACAAGTCAAAGTAGAAGAAAATCTTTGCCAGTTACATATCTTACAGGGGATTAATATCTATAATACACAAAATCAAAAACCTAAGCACTAAAGAACAAATGACTAAATCAATATGTGGGCAAATCATCTGAATGGACAGTTCTCAAACTAAGAAAGATATGTGAACTACTACTATATGAAAAAAAGAAAAATAAAAGAAAACACTCAATGTCCTCAGCCATCAGGGACTTAGAAATCAACACTGTACTGAAATTTCATCTCACCTCAGTCAGAATGGACATTATCTAGAAAACAAAGAACAAATCCCAGTGATGGCATGGGGGAAAAGAAGCCTTTTTCCTGCACCGTTGGAAAGAATGTCACTTTATCCAGCCACCATGGAATTCAGTAGGGAAATTCTTCTGAAAACCTAGAATTATAACTGCTAAATGAGGGGCTGGAGAGATGGCTCAGTGTTTAAGAGCACCGACTGCTCATGAAGAGGTTTGATACACAGCATCCACAACTACCTGTAACTCCAGTTCCAGGGGAATCCTGTGCACTCTTCTGATTCTGTGGGCATTGAGCAACACAGGTTTACTTACATGAATGCAGGCAATACTCTCATACATGTGAAAGTATTATATAAAATATTAAAAAAATAACTGCTACATTATTCAGCTAACCACTTCTGGGTATATATGTAACAGCATCAAAGGCAGCATGCAGTAGAGGCACCTGCACATTGATGTTCATTATATTACTCTGTAAAGTAATCAAACTATGGAGCCAACCCTATTAGTCATCAACAAATGAATGGATAAGGATAATGTGATGTACATGTACATAATGAAGTGTTACTTGGCAATTAATAGCACAGTAACATGTTTACAGGATAATTGAATGGGGGTCATCTTGTTAAGTGAAATAAACCAGATGTAGAGAGACAACTGTTATATTTTCTCTCTTATTAGAAAGGAAGTTATTGGGGGAAAAGGATGTCTGCAAGGACACAGGAGGAATGGAGGGTACACATTATATAAGTATGCTATATACATGTTTCATTTAAGCATATACAAATATGAAGATGTAATGAAATCTATTATTTTCTATAATTATTGTACAATTTAACATTTTTTGAAATTTTTATGTGTTTCATACCTAATTTTTCAGTCGGTCTTAATCGCTATCACACCCTTTTCTCCCTTTGCACCCTCCCTGGAATTCACACCTTCTGCCATCTGTGCTTGAGTCCATTGTGCCACATTACGCTCCCTGCTCACTCCTCAGTGCCAGCTCCTCCCCTTAGCTCTAGTTAGCCTACCTGGAGTCTCTTTTCTAAAGAAGGCCAAGTCTTCCTCACCTGACCACCAATATTTCCTCAGCCAAATTTGGGCTCTGTTACCTATGTCTGCAGTTCGGTGCTGGGTTTTGTCCAGCTGAGTTTGCCTGGGTCTTGTGTGTGCTGATACCATTGCTGTAGGTTCCCATGAACCAGCTCCCAGAAGGTTGTAGGATTCATTTCCATTTGGTCTTGCATCATTTCTCTGGCTCTTAAAATCTTTCTACCCCTTCTTCCTCAATGTTCCCCACAAGGTAGACACATCCCTAGGGTAAGGTAACATTTTACTAATTGCAAAAGTAGTACCCTTATATTTACAGACAAATATCCCAGACACCACTCAGAAAAGAAGCTTCTTTTGCTCCGGATCAAAATAGCTCCTACTTTCTATTGTTTTCTTCCTCTCTCATTCCCTTTCCCTTACTCTTCTCTCATTTATAAACAGCCATACTTATGTGACCAAGCCGACATAAATTAATGAAGACTATTTAATAAAACTCTAAGAAAACAATATTTTCAATGAAATATTTATTTAAAAGCACATGTTAAAAATTGGTAATCCAACTGGATCACACTGAATAGAGCATTATGAAAACAATGCAACACTTCTCTGCTAGCTGTCATACAGTCTAAATGAAGATGAAAAGAAAGCTGGACATGTCACATTTTTTGACTTTTCTTAGATAAATTGGGATGATACTAGAATACTTGAAGATATTTAGAAACTCTTGATGTGAATAAACTTGGAGATGCATCTGTTAGAAAGGAAGTTAGAGACTGAAGAGATATATAGAAGTTCCTCAGTAGAAGCCATAGGACCAGTACCTCCCACAGCACAGTGGGCGGCAGTACCTGTTACCATAGCCACCATAGAGACCATAGCCTCCATAGCCACAGCCATAGCCATGGCCATAGCCACAGCCTAGGCCTCCATAGCCATAGCCCAGGCCTCCATAGTAGCTGTCATAGTAACACATGGTGTCAGGAGTGAAGTGTTCACTTGAGGAGCAGCAGTGTGTTCTTGAGTCTGATGTCTCCATCAGCTAAGGGCCTTTTATACACCTGGGTGTTTGTCTGAGAAACCACAAATATTCCAGCATCATACATCTCATCTGTACTTCATAAAACATGATAATTGCTGTGCTTTACTAGACAAACAAAGCCTGCATCTCTGAGATAATTGTGTTCTCATGTCAAAATTCCATAGTCAAATCATGGGTGCCTGAAATAAAGCTCTTGTTCTATTTTCAAGGGTCTGGCTCATCCTGTTTATTCTACCTTATTTTATTGAATAGATATTACTTGATTCTGTTGTGCAAAAAAGAATTACTAAAATGGTTTTCCCCTTTCATATTGCTTTACTTTCCAATAATCTACAGGAAGGATTTTGTGTTTCATTTTCTGTTTGCTGTTGTTTATCTGAAATGACTTATGAGGAGGAACATGTCTCCTGAGCCTAGGTCATGCAAGATGAGGTAGAAATGTATTGTTTCTATTAATTCATAAGACTACTGTATGAAAACTTAATTGACGTTTATGTCTCAATCATATTTCCAATCTCAGAGAATTATTCTCCCTGTTAAAAAAATATATACATATATATGACATAATCACGACACACAGTAAGTTTGAGTTGTGTGTGCCATCCTCAACTCTTATGCACTTATTAACTAATTTTCCCATTTGCTAATATAGATGCCTTGCTGCTATATCAGTGACATGGATATTAAGACATACACCAAGAGAATGAAAGGACTAAACACCATGTCATTCTTTATATTTGGTAGCTTATAAAATATTAGTACAAGAACACTCAGTAATCCAACTCCATTTTAGTTTAAAATTTATTAATTAAAACTTAAAAATATAAATAATTTACATAAGATTTTTGGCTATCATAAGAGTATGATTTTATGGTTTGACAAATATCTTGTGTATTAGCTACTATTTTCATTTCTGTGACAAAATCATCACAAAAGAACCTTAAGGAATGAAGGATTTATTTTATTTATTTTTTTTTTTTAATTTTTTTTCCCTCACAGTTCAAGGACATGGTTTGTTATTGCAAGGAAGGCACAGAGATAGGTGTTTGAGGCATCTGGTCACTGTTAACATGGGGTTGGGGTGCAGAGGGCTATGAGTGCTTGTGCTTAGCTTTCTCACACTTTTATTTAGTCCAGGACCACAGTCTGTGTAATGGTGCTGCCTACATTTAGGGTGTATTTTCTCACCGCAGTTGATCTAATCTGTAATAGAATATCCATGACAAACATACTCAGGGTTGTTTCATTGGTGATTTCAAATCCAGTCCAATTGATAATAAAGTTAATATCACACCCAGACAGCTGTACGTTATTATCATTGGGTATGAAATTAATGATAGATGACCTTCTAGTTGCTCTATGTTGTGATAAAGCACTGACCAAAACTAACTTGGGGAGGAAAGGGTTTATTTCCTCTTACACTTACAAGGCTCAGCCCATCTTCCAGGGAAGTCAGACAGCAAATCGAGAAGGGAAGCTGGAGGCAGAAGCTTAAGCACAGAAAAGCACATGGAAGAAGAAGACTTTCCTACTTGCCCCTCTGGCCCATCTGTCCTCAGCCTGCCTTCTTATATAACACAAGACCACCTGCCCAGGGCTGTGGGCTGGGCTCCACCACATCATTCAAAAATCATGAAAATGCCCCAGACCCAAGTATTATGTTTTCACTATCCTATAATATCATCTTGAGATGTGTTATGATCTGACATCTACTCTGCTAGAGACACTGAAAGGACACTAGAAAGGTTCCAAGGGTTGAATTTATATTTTCGTTTTGACTTTTCAAATGTGATGGTTAAAAGGTACTTTAAAACAGTGTAGTTTGTTGAAAATTAGACAAGAAGGCCACTTAACCGAAACTAATATTTGGTCCGAGTCGTATCATAACATATAAAATTGTGTTTTCTCACTTTAACTTCTAAATATAATAGATATTCTTGGGATAATGGTGGAATGACTATGAACAGTCACTTTGGCTGATTAAAAGTAAAGGTATATAATCACAAAATTCGAGGAACTGAGCCAAAAATATATAGAAAGCAGGCAGTGACTCAGGACATGGAAGACTTTAGGCTAACCTAGTATATTAGTCTGTTTCCATCCCTGTATTGACATTCCTGAGATAATTGTTACAAAGGGCAGAGGTTTGTTTTTGTTCACTTTGGGGGGAGAACTATTCCATGCTTAATCCCTCTCCCCTTTCATCCTATGGCTGGAGAGCAGGTCAGGATGGAGGTACATGAGAGAGTAAGGTTGCTCCCGTCATGACCAGAAAACAAAGAAGAACATATTCTCTGTCATGATCTTCTTTAGGAGTATGACATGTGAATCAAGAATTTCCCACTGGATCTCACCTTTGTCCATTGGGCTAAACTGGGGACAAGAACTTTAGTTCCCATTCCTTTGGGGAGCTTTGCGATCTAAGTTATAAAAGCCGATAAATATCAGATCCTTTTTGGAGGATTTTAAAATCAAATATCAGAAAGCAAGCAGCCACCAGAAAGGGAATTCTATCTTTATGCAACTATCACAATGTTGATAGAATAAGTTGAGGTGTGAGGGGCAGATTAATGTTTTTTAAGGCACAATGCTAAAAAAATTAAGCTAAGATTCACAGTGTCAAGTAAACAACAGTCTAGGGATATTATATAGAGAGATAAGAATCAGAAATATTTTGGCCAGAAAAAGTGACATTTAAAAATAAGAAAATATGGACTAGAGAACTTGTTGAGCACTTAAGATCATTGACTGCTCTTACAGAGGATCCAGGTTTGATTCCCAGCACCCACATGGCAGCTACTAACCATCTGCAGCCAACTGTCCATAACTCCAGTTCCAGGGGATGTGACACATATTTCTGACGTCCATAGGCTTTCCATGACATGGGTTCACTTACATGCATGCAGGAAAAGCACATAAAGTAAAGTAAAAATTATAATGTATTTTTTAATTGGAAACAGAATGAGCAGGGAGAGTAATTTGGTGCCATAAACTCTAGCATATATGACAGAGGATGTGAACTCTGGGGAGGAAGTGTTGTCTGCAGGAGGCTGCCAAGGAAGAAGCAGGTAGAATGCAGATTAAGACTGACTGAAAAATTACATATGAAACACCTAAAATATTCAATATAAATAAATAAAATTATTTTCAATAAAAATAATTGGAGCAATTAAAACATAAAAAAGAGGGGCTGGAGAGATGGCAGTTAAGAGCACCGACCACTCTTACAGAGGACCCGGATTCGATCCCCAGCACCCACATGGCGGCCGAGAACCGTCTGAAACTCCAATTCCAGGAGAACTCCAGTTCCAGGGGAATTCGAGACCCTCTTCTGACCTCCGCGGCATTGCACCACATGGGTGCACACACTTGCATGCAGACAGTACATTCATACACATATAGAAATAAAAAATAAAAAAGAAATAAAAATAAAAAAGAAACATGTATTTTCAAATAATTCTTTAAAGATATGTTAGATTAACTGTTACAATCAATTAAAGCAATTCATTCTTGACTCTCAAAAAATTGTAAAAATGAGAATATTTTGTTCATTTGATCATATCTAGCAGAGGATTCTGAGTCAGATAGAGGCCCCCTTTCAAATGTCAAGGACTCTTCCCTTTGTTCTTGAGAATTTATCTCTGATTTTGTCTCTCTTCCTTTAAATATGATTGTTCTTTTTCTTTCTTTCCACACACACACATAAGTCAAGTGGAGGTAATCTATAATAAGGACAATGAATCAAATCTTAATGTGCAGAGTATACAGTGCATTAAATATAAAAAATTTCTGACAAGAACTCTAATATTGTGGCTGGAAAAATGGCTCAGTAGTTAAGAGCACTTACTGTTCTTGCAGAAAACAGGATTTTGGTTCATAGCACACTCATAGCCACTAAAAAACAACTGTAAATCCAGTTTTAGGGGATCCAGTGCTCTTTTCCTTTGGCATGAGGTACCCATGTGTTGTACATAGATACTTGCAGGAAAACACTCATACACATACTTCAGAAAAAAAAATAAGGTCACCAGAGCAAAAGATATAAAAATCTCCTGCAAAAAGTAGCACTTCATTTAGTTTAATCAACATGAGAAATGCTGAATGGTTTTTCCCAGTAGAAAGGGTGAAGTTTACATTCTCACTGAGAGCTTAGAGTGTCAGAGATGCATCACAATATGCTAGTCAAGTTGTTAAGGAGGAACTTTTGGAGAACTTGAGGAACCTCAATATTGTCCTAGAAGTAAGCAGCTCATAGTAAGAAACCAGACATCACAAAATGAGTCATTGCTACTCATATTTCTAGAATCTGAGACTCAGTAAAGTAGCAAGAAATCTGCTTCATTGGATTGAGTGTGAGTCTGGTGCATGTCCTGGTAAATACTCTGCTGCTTCTTACACAGATAAAATTTATAATTTAGAGTTTCATTTTTACTATAGTTTATTAATACATTTTCACTTATGTTAAAATAAATTACAATAGATTTAAGAGATATTTGTTAAGCCCAATATTAAGATCATGTCTAGCATAGCTGAAAGAGAATGAGAAGTAAAAAGTTGTCCAAACCCCAGCTCTCTGTTGCTCAATTGTGCAGATTTCCCTAAGTGGTAATATCAGACATAATGCCATTAGTTAGAGAGTGAGGCTCTGCTGTTAGCTATGTGTACCATAGGAACATAGCTCCAATTTCCTCAGACTCTCAATTAAATTAATGCATCTCATTAATACTGCATAGTTGTCTATGTTCCATCACTTAAGACATGCCATTCTCTTCTGTAAGTGATACTTCCTGGGTGTGAAATATATGCCAGTGAATTTAAAGATAGTGTATTAATTTATTTTTATTATTGCGATTATGGTCCCTAATGATTTGTTTCTTCTTTCTTGACACGATGTGTTATGATGTGCAACTATGTCACAAAGCTATTTAAACATTAAATTATTCCCTGGAAAGTTTATTAAATTGATTTAATTAGAAATAGCCAAAGCTGAGGTGAAGAATAGACACCTCCAAAATACTTGCATTAGAAGACTGCAATCCTAAACATATCAGATGAGAGTACCATTGATTAGAACAGTTAAAGCACTTATATTCTATATGAGATATTTGAAACAATAAATATGACTAAGTACAGTTCTCTTTACTTTGACCAAATACCATAACAGAAAAACATAAAGGGAAGAATGATTTATTTTGGATATTTATCTTTTACATTTTTGTACACGTGTGTTGTGTTTATGTGAGAGTTTGGCACATGTATTCAAGTTATGTGGGGAGGTAGTGGGGAGAAGGAGGTATGGGATTCTTCTGAAACTTTAAAGAGGAGTGAACACTCTTAACTCTTCAGATGTCTCTTCAGGTCACAGTTCCAGGGGGTTTAGCCCATGGTCACTTGGGCCTACAAACTTAGGCAGAATATCACAGTAGCAGTGTGTGCCATAGGCACAGACAGGAAGTATGGAAAGAAGTATGGCCCTGGGATCCTGAAATATCCTTCAAACATGCGCTTGCTTCTAGCTAGACCACAACTCTCAATGTTCTAATAAGCTCCAAAATTTTCATCACAGGGAAGGTGGAGGGAAAAAGTCAAAAACAATATTAAGATAATGGTGTTGCAAGTTGGATAATAAATAGTATGGAAAATAAATGACTCACTAAGAGTTTATCAAGTTTTCACATTAAAAGTCAGTGTAGGTATAAAATGAGTTGTTCCAGAAAAACGTTAACATACTTGAGCAATTCCCAAGAAGTCTAAAATTGTAGATATAATTAATTTTCCTATAATAAAACAAAAATTATCTTCTCTAGTTTGGGAATGTCAGATTACACGCTGTACTCTTGTACTTACATATATACATAATCAATTCTTAAACTGTGTATTAGTCACTTTTCTGTTGCTGTGATAAAACCACCATGACCAAGGGAACTTATAAAATGAAGAGTTTATTTGAGCTCTGATTGATGGTTCCAGAGAATTAGAGTCCATTGTGGCAGGACGCATGGTGGCAAGGGCTGGAGCAGAAAGCTGAGGTTCACATCTCTCAATGAGTATAGGAAGTCAGGAGAGAGCAACTGGAGCCTGTAAGGCTTGTTGAACTTACTAAGCCCCACTCCCCCTCCCAGTGACATACTTCCTCCAGCATGGCCACACCTTGTATACCTTCCCAAAACAGCGCCACCAACTGGGAACAAAATGTCTGAATAACTGAAGCCTATGGGGGTCATTCTCATTCAAACCACTACAAACAGGAAACCAGATTGTTTGATATGGTTATAGACTTGCTACTCTGCTGGAATTTCTGGGATTGTCTTTGATTTTTACAGTAGCTGTGTTATTCTGGCATTAGCATATGTGTTAATGTATTTTATGTGTTAAAAAGGCACTTACAGAATTTGGATCTGTTTTGATCTTTCTCAAATTTTGGAATCTTGTCTGCAAAGACTGTGCCTTGTGATGGCAAATATTTACTCAGATGAAACTAAACCACAGGTTGTGTTCAGATGAATGTAACAGTCTGGAGAAATGTCTCAGTGGTTAAGAATACTGGATGCTTTTGCAGAGGACCTGAGATCAATTCTCAGCAACCATCTGTAACTCCAGTACCAAGGAATCCTATACCATCTTCTGTCCTCCATGGGCATTACACGATATGGGTGAACTTACACACATGAGGGCAATACACTCATATACATAAAAAAGTGGATATAACAGCAACGACACTTGCTGTGTCTTTCTGGGCTGAGATCTCAAAGGCACAACATGATATGAACATAAAAACTTCATTATACTATTTCAGTGAAAGTTTTCTTCACCTGAATAAGTGTGAACCATAAAATAGCATGCAGAACTGCATGACCAGATTACTGTATTTTATAATATGTTTAAACAAAATTTTGTTCTATTTTGTACAATGTTTATAAAGTCTATGTCAATGAACCTAGTTTTTCCATCAATGAGCCCAAAAGAGTTCTCAGCACCATTAAATATAACTCATTAAATAATTATTTATTATATAGTAAAGTCATATTTAGTTTTTATCAATTTTTTCATGACTTTTTCATAATATTCTAATTAACTTTTTCATAGGATGATGTAAAAACTTAGAGTTGGCTCTGTGAGGAACTGGGTGGATGAAATGATCAAAATACATTGTATGAAATTTTCAATATTTTTTGCATTTTAATAGAATTTTGTGATATTCATACAATGTAGCTTGATGGCGTTCAGATCTGCTCCTTTCTCCAAAACCTCCAACTACTGTTGTCAAATTTAATGAAATCTCATATATATATGATATATATCATATATATGGCCTATAGAATATATATATGGCCTATAGAGTACAATTTGTGTCTCCTAATGTTGTTCACTGTGGGTTCATCCACTGGGCTCACCAAGAGTCCCTGCCCTGTAAGACCCTGTCTTTCCCTCTCCTAGCAAACCCCAATTGCTGGAAGTTCCTTAGGCTGTATGAGAATTTCTTACTCATTTCCCCATGTCTATGCTGACAATTGTCCGATTTGAGTTTGCATAGGATTTATATTTGCTGTTATCACTGAAAATTATTTTTAAGCTAATAATTCAGCTAGGAACTGTGGCTAATAAAATTTAAACACACACATATACAAACTTTGGGTGAAAGATATTTTTCAGAATGTTAGTGTAAAGAGGTTGTGATTATAGACAAGTTTATAAAAAATTTTAATGTCATTATGGGAACAAACAAAGATTTAAAGAAAAAACTCTAAATATTTCAGATGATTTGAAAGACACCTAATGAGTCTTGCAAATCAGACTTATTTTTTATTTCATTTGCTTTAGCAATGACAAAAGAATAGACAAAAGAAACACTCTTGCTTTAGAATAGACAAACAAAACACTCATATGAAGAATTCTGAAGGTGAAGTAAGGGAGCTCATAATGGAGACAATGAATGGGGTGGTGTTTCTCTGTAGAATCTAAAAGATCAGGATCTTCCATGTCAAGATGGGTGGGACTAGCTGTATCCAAGCCCAACACAGCCGTAGTCACAGCCACAGCTACGGAAGTCACAGCCCAGACTGTGCAGCCATAAAGGAGACCACACTAGTTGCTGTAGAAGTAGTTGCTTGAGCAGTAGAGGACTTGGTTACTAAGTGGGGAGCCAGCTTGTTCAGTCTGAACATCATCATTTGCACAGTCGATGGGACACATCACCGGACCTGTTGATCACATATTTCCTAGTAGTATTTATACTTCCTGAATCTTTGTTGTGCATGGAATCCTAAGAAAATTATCTTTTCCACTGGTTCAGCATTCTTAGGACCATATAATGTGCCTATAATGAGCTTTTATTACTTTCATGTAAAACCTTTAGTTACTCTTTATTTATCTGAAAATGTTTGACAAGCATGTTTCTGCTCTGATTATTTTCAAATTTCTACAGTGTTACATTTGATATTGCATCATGATTTCTCTGTATAGTATGGAATAATTACCATGAGAAAAATTATTTTCATCAGGTCTAAGAACCTCTCGGTGAATCATTATTTTTGTAAGCACCACTTCTGCATGCATAATATTATGTTATTTTTATAGAGCTTCATAAATATATTCTCAAGCTTTAATAAGTGTCAATATTCTGGCATCACTTCTCTCTCTTCCCACATCTTTTGGTTTAGTTATCTACCATTTATGACAGAATTTTCTTATAAATCTTTACGTTTTTCTGTTCTTTTTGAAGGTATAACACTTCCTGGGGTGCTCAGTTCCCTGGTGAACTATCGGCTAACTAATATAATCTGGCGGGATACCCCAGAATGGTCCTCCACCTGGCAAGTTATGGACACATGCCTTCTTTCTTGCTTGCCTAGGATTATAAACTTGCTGACCTTTCACAAGAAAGGGGGAGCATGGAGATTCAGCTATCTTCCCAACCAGCCAGGTAGCTATATGAGGGTATAAGTGTGTATAAGTGGTGAGGACTCACCCTTACCATTTTGTGTGGCTGCCAGTAAGTCACAGGATCTAAGCCTGGTTGTGGATTTTCCACTGTGGCCTTACAAGTATCTGTGGGGTTTGGTAGGGAGGCATGCATTCTTCTGTAAATAACCCCTCATCCACTGCTCTGTTAGTAACTCCAAATAAATTTGCTAGGGTTTTCCAAACTCCAGTTTGGGGAATTTGTACCTCATTTTGTCATTTTGGACAGAGGTAGGAGGGGTTTGGACACCACTCAAGGCTCCCAATTAAATTTTAGCTAAAATGAGCAATGGCCATTGTCTTCATTTATGTATCCAATGGTAAGTCTGTTAAGTTCAAATAGATAGTTCCAAATATGTGCTCACACAGGCGATCCTGGTTAAAATGAAAGGACTAACCACAAAACAAAAAGACTTGAATATGGAGATGAGATTGGCAGGGAGGAGGGGTGGTGACAGTGGTGCAAAGGAGGTAGGAGAAGATGCAGGTTTCCTCACTCAAAATAACTATTTCTAGTTCCATCTACTTATATGCAAATATCATAATTTAAATTTTCTTAAGAGGTGAATGATATTCCATTCTGTAAATATACCATATTTTCATTATCTATTTATCAATTGATAGAATCTAGGTTGTTTCAATTCCCTGGCCATTGTGAACAGAGCAGCAATGAATACAAATGAACAAGTATTTCTGTAGTGTGATACAAAGTTCTTTGGGTGTATGCCTAACAGTTGTATAGCTGGTCTATTTCTAGTTTTGCTCAGGAACATCCAACCTGATTTCTGTAGTGGCTGTACCAGTTTACACTCCAACCAACAGTGACCAAGAGTTTCTCTTTTCCAACCTCCACAACAGCATTTGCTGTCATTTTTTGTATCCTAGCCTTTGTGAACTGGGATAAAATAAAATGTCAAAATATATTTAATTTGACTCTCAGGATAGCTAATGATGTTGAATACTAAAACTATTTCTCAGCCATATTTATTTCTTTGTTGAGAATTATATATAAAATAAAAAAACAAAAATAAGTAAAAAAATAAAAAAAAAAAAAAAAAAAAAAAAGAAATATAAAAAAAATTATCACTAAAATGTGACACTTCACTAAAAAAATATAAAAAAATGAAATAAAATTAAAAAAACAAAAAAAATCAAAAAGCTAAAAAAAAACAAAAAAAAAACAAAAAGAAAAAAAAAAAAAAACAAAAAGAAAAAATAAAGAAAAAAAAAAGCAAAAAGAATTATATAGAAAAAAAAATAAAAAAACAAAAAAAAAAAAAAAAAAAGAGAAGAGACACAAAAAAGAGAAAAAAAATAAAAAAAAACTAAAAAAAAAAAATTAAAAAAAAAAATATTAAACAAAAAAAAGAAAAAAAAAAAAAAAAAAAATTCTCAACAAAGAAATAAATATGGCTGAGAAATAGTTTTAGTATTCAACATCATTAGCTATCCTGAGAGTCAAATTAAATATACTTTTTACATTTAACTATATATATATATATATTATATACTATATATATATTATATATATATATGATTTAAAAAGCAATAACTTTAATAGGGAGGACAATGCCCCTCACAGACAGCATAAGCTATTAAAGAAATGAAAAGCTTAGTGCCAGGAATGAGTTACTCGTTTTTGAATTGTTGGTCAGTTGGTTCCCACAGTCCCCAAAACATTACAGGATTTTTCCATTGCTCCTGTCCTGGTTATTCTCCAGAAATTGATGGTAAGACTCTATTGCTGCAGATGCCACATACTTCAGTCTTAGGGCACCAAGAAATGAGTTGGCACTGAACTAGGAGCTTCATCTCAATTGACCAACTTTCCTGGTGCTGGAAGATGCCTTACATAGGCTGTAATCTTGTAAGATATAACAAATGGAATGGCAAAATATATCCCTGCTACCATAATAGGAAATATTTTATGGAAGTAACCAACCTTATTATTAGATATAGACACACAGTACAAGACAGAACTCAAGAACCCATCAGCACTAGTAGAAAGCCTAATACTTTTCTGCTAAATGGAAATAGTATTGCATGGCTAATAAATATTGATGTTTACATTCATAAATTAGTGGATCCCAATCCTCATCCAAAAAGTTTCTTTATTCCTTTAATTCAATACTTTTTATTCAATTAATGTGAATTTCATATAATACATTTGGATCATATTTATACTTCCTCCTCTGCAGACATATGCTAACCCCTGCCTAATTTCATGTATTTTGTCTATCATCCATCTATCTATCTATCTATCTATCTATCTATCTATCTATCTATCTACCTATCTATGGATCAAGAGATGTTTATTTATTGAGTTAAATTTCTGTCCCAAAATTTCCTTCAGTATGGGTCCAGCCACTAGAACCTGATTAACCTACCTAGAGTCACACACTTAAATAAGAAAGGCACATACCTCCTTCTCAAAGCTGTCAGTTGCCAGTAATTCCTCAGTTAGGGATGGGGATTCCTCTGCCCTTACCCACTGATATGCTGGGATTTTGGCTTTCTTGAGCTTTAGGCTTGCTGTCATCATTATTGTGAAAAACAACATATGTCTAGTTGTCTGGAAAACTCTGTTTCCTTGTGGTGATTCACCATCTCTGGATCTACAATCTTTCTTCCATGCCTTCTGAAATGATCCCTCAGCCTTGGCATTCAGAAGTTTGATATAGATGTTCTATTTAGAGATAAGCACTCTTCAGGCTCTTCTCTGCATTTTGGGCAGGGTAGAGGGATTATGGGGAAGGTTAACTGACAATAAGTGTCTTTAGGAAAAGAAACATAACATATGCTTACGTTAATATACATTAAGGCTTCTTAATGTATATTAGTATTTGATACAAAGATTCTAAAGGACTTACCGCATAATAGAGGGACATTGCTCCTACTAGACACCATAAGCTACCAAAGAAAAAGCTCAATACCCAAAAGGGACTCTCCCATTTGAAGCTGTTGAGAAGAGGTCCCATAGACCCTCAAATTAGACTGGCCAATGCCCCTGTTCTTAGGTTCTCACCACAATGTCACTGTAATATTATATTACTGAAGACCCTACATACATGAATTATAGATCAAAGAGAAATCAAGCTTGAACTGACATCAAAGCATCTCCACTGGTTATCTTTCATAATGCTGGATGGTCCTGTGCATGCTACTAGAGAGGAAATTAATAATCAGCCTTGTCCACCTGTGGATCCTGGGAGCTAAAACAACTACCTTCAACCATCCTATTCTATGCTCAATGGCATAATAGTGGTACGAATATTATTGGAGTTATCTATTTTCTGATTAAGTTTAAGGTCTTCTTCACAAGATGAAGGCCACATCTGACACTAATATCAGGCCTAAGATCCTGTAGCTATGCAGGTTGAAAGTTGTAGTAGAGCGTCCACTATTATTCTGCTAAATAGATATATTAAACTGAATCCTGATGACTTATTGTTATATAGATTAATATATTTTCAACTTTCATAAGAGAAGATTCCTCATGCAAAAGAATATTATTTTGGCAGTAGTTGGCAGGTAACTAAAACAAAGACCTACGTCTGATCAAGGTATACAGAATAAATGACTTCAGAGTGCTCAACTCTAAGTAGCATATCTACATAACACTCCTTTTTCCCAAGGCTAAGCAGTTATCACAGAAGAAGGGACAGTTAAATTACAAAGGCCAGAGGTGGAAAGTAACTAACGAAGCAGTGTTTGCCAAGCACAACAGGGCAGTTGCATATATGGACTCAGATTGGCTCAGACCTCATGCTCAAGGTCTCTGTAAAATCAAGCCAGGCAAAATCCATGCATGGGTTGGGGAGAGGATGGAGAATACTCACCTGTAATTGAGGAGCTACTAGCAAATGATGGTGGCTGGGAACCACTTTTTTTAAATTTTTTTTAAATTTTATTTATTTCTGTATGTGTATCAATGTACTGTCTGCATGCAGGTTTGTGCACTCGTGTCGTGCAATGCCACGGAGGTCAGAAGAGGGTCTCGGATTCCCCTGGAACTGGAGTTCTCCTGGAATTGGAGTTTCAGACGGTTCTTGGCCGCCATGTGGGTGCTGGGGATCGAACCCGGGTCCTCTGAAAGAGCGGTCGGCGCCCTTAACCGCTAGGCCATCTCTCCAGCCCCCGCTGGGAACCACTTTTAATCAAGAATATGACCCCTGAAAGATGGCTCATGCTCCAGAAATTGGCCCTATACCCATGCAGCACTAAATGCACTCTATGAGTCTTACAAAGGAACATATGAAATTGGTAAGAATAGCAGAAGAACCGAGGTGGAGGACAGTAATTGGATGGGCTTGCTCACAACACAGTATATACATGAGTGATATTATGAAAAAACATAAAAGAGAAACAAAACACAAAACACAATAAATGGTAGATAAAAATAATAATCACAGGCCGGGGTGTGGTGGCACATGCCTTTAATCCCAGCACTTGAGAGGCAGAGGCATGAGCATCTCTGTGAGTTCAAGGCCAGCCTGGTCTACAGGGCTAGTTCCAGGCCAGCTGGGGCTACAGGGAGACCCTGTCTCCAAAAAACACCAATAAAAAATAATAATCACAATGCCTTACATACATATGTGAAATTGTGAGATTAAATTTAATCAATAATAAGATATAATTGTTCTCCAAATAGTTTTCATGCATTTTCTTGAACAAATCATGTTATTGTCTCATAAGCTTCTTAGATTATGGATAATTTCTTGCATATGTTTTGTTTCACATATTTCTGCAGACTGAGATATAATTTTGATATGGTTCTGATTTGTTCTATTTTGACAAGTGCTACAATTTGTACTCAAAATATTTCCCCAGGTCAACTTCCTAAAGGTTTGGAAACCTGAGCAAAGGACAACCAGAATGTTATGGTAAAGCCTTTTGTTAATGAGACTATAGTCTTGAAAGAGATAGTAGAGCACCTGCCACTTCATTTTTCTTTTTCTTTTTTGACATTTTCTTCACTTCCATGAGATAAGCAATTTTGCCCTAACAAGCACTTTGCCACAGGCCCAAAACAATAGAATTGATGGATTTGGGACTGAGATTTCTCTTACTCTGCCACAAAGTAACCCTTTTCTTTTCATTAATTGATTTATTTTGCCTTGTTATAGTGATATTATCTGAATAACACAGGGGCATTTTATAGCTGCTTTGTGTACTTTGCCTTGTATGTTTGTAGTTAAATGGAACCACCATCAAATAGTCTTAACATATCCAGTTAAGCTTTTCTGTATTAAGTAGGACCAATACAGTTCAAAGCTTCTTGGATGAAGGTCGGGGACAACACTAATCTATGAATATAAATGTGAATAATCAGAAAACATTTTGACAACATGTTTATTTAACAGATCAACAGTAGTATGTTTTTTCATTGGAGCTTTGTCCTTATCAGGCATGAGCTCTTTACCAAATTTTACAGAACTGTGAATGAGTTCCTTCCTGGGGAGCAGGGCTCAAATCTAATCTTAAATATATTGGTTACTCCTTTAACAGTCATACCACTGTGATCTCTCAATAGAGATCACATATTTTCTGGCAGGTCCATTATTGTAGCTTACAGGACTGGGAGCTCAGTAAGTCTTTTGATGTCTTTTCTCCCTTAATAGCCTGCATAGCAGTATTTTTGGCATCATGAAGGCTAGCCAGTGGGAATTAAGATCCTAGCTTAGCTCCAGTTTTCTAATTTTAGAAATCCTATCATTTCAGTGTGTATTAGGTGGATATTTTGCATAAAGAGAAAAACATCAATGTTAGAGTTCATTAAAACTAGGACATATATACCAAGCACCTGTGAGGGCTTTGGTTGAACTGTGTCTTATTTGGCAGTTGTCTGCATAATCAGAAGCATCTCATGGAGACATAAAGAACTCACTATGGGAATTCCTTATTAAGATTAGCAGGTGATATAATATCTGAGACTTGCTACTTACTTGCACTACTCATGCATATTTTGGAAAAAAGTGTATTTGTATAGTCAGTGAGGAATATAGGGTGAGTTTTATTGACTAAAACTGTGGGATCATATATTTGGAAACCAAGTAGTGTTTCTTTTCAAAAGTTAAAGTTTTCTAGGAACTGGATGGTGCAAATGCCCTTTGCCTACAAGCTACATGTTTATTTTAAACTAATGTGAGGTGATCATAAAATGTAAAACATTTAGCTACAGAAGAACCCAACAGTGTATTATAACTGTGTCAAAAGTTGAGAGCATTAATAGTATTTGGTATCTGTAAGGTTTTACAGGATTGTCTTGACATTTTCCATAAAGCATTAACCACAGAAAATGAAAGACTTGCAATGTGAAAATTATGACTTCTCTGACTTGCTATGCCTCCTTGACTGTGAAGTCCTTGATTGTGAAGGTAAAGTATGAAAGAAGAGTGGGCACTCTCTAACAAAGACTTCTGCATTCACAGTGGCTCTCACTCAGTGTTTTCACTTGCAGTGTGTAGGGTATAGTGCCCTGGTAGAGCATATGGGATAACAGAGCTATGAATACTGTATTTCACAAGAAAAATATGTTAATAAATAATGTATAAATTAATGAATTCATTTTAGTTAATAACCATGAATTTCTTATCAAAGAAGACAGTGAAAAGAAAACCTGTTTTCTCTTCTCATTATTCTAAGTCATAGAATATTTTACCCTGCTAATGAACCATTTTTTTTCTGAAATACTTATCAGCCTCTCCAGAAGTAAAAGGAAGAATGACTTATACTACTTTGGTAGAATACTCATGAAATTGGTATAGGTTCATCATTCTTTGTTGTATTTATTCACCTTGAAATATGGTGTTTTGATTATCCAGAATAGAAGTTGGAACCCTTTTCCACTACTTAACTCTCTTTGCTAATACATCAAAATACTTGAAGACCAAACTCCTGAAATGTATAGTTCCCAAAAGGTATTATTCTGAAAGATCAAATTAAAAAATGTTGAGATTCTAAAATGAATGTTCAAATCTCAAATGCCATTTGTTGTCTGGAGGGAATATAAGAAGTGAACTAAGTAAAAATTTGTACAGGATTTGGCTATATGGCAACACAAAACTATTTAATCATATCATTTGTCTGCATTGATCTTTCCAGTTAATGAATTTCCAAATATTTTAAAAGGAATTATAGTCGTATCTGTCTGAAGCAGCCTGAGTAGTTACTAGTTGGTTTAAAAGGAACTGTCTTGTGGTAGGATAAGAAGATACAGCAGTATTCATTATTTATAATATAACTGCCAAATTTATGGTTTGTTTATAAATGTGTGTGATATGGAAAAATGTGTGCCATAAAATAGGGAATATGTAGTGTTTCATCTTGGTATAGGCTAATGAAAAGCACAGAAGAATTTTAAAAAGAACAGCACTGTTTAGAAAATGAATATGAACATATTATTCTGAGGTGTTCCATGTGGGTTAAATAAATAAAAGAATAAATAACTAGCTGTTCATCCAAACATAAGACTGTAAAGTATATAGAATGACCCAGAATGCTGGCCGGTTCTCATAAGATTCTCTGTGAAACTGTCCACAATCAATTTCTGTAATAGTTTCTTCCATATATCAAATTCTGATTTCTTTTTGTTTTATTTCTTTCATTTTGTTTTTTTTTTGGGGGGGGGATTTCCCCTCCACTCTTTAACTTTTCATCAACACATTCCTTTTTATATTTAAAATTATATATTTTTTTCAATATCCTCTTGTAGCACACGTACAGAAAATTGATTTTCAGGCTTTATTGTTTCTCTTGATTCTCTGAGCTCCTTCAAGCACAGGCAAAAGTATTCTCTTCATTTGTTAACTTGGTTCAATCATCGTAAATAGCAAGTAAATTTAGTACTGAGAACATATTTTATTCACAAATACTGTGCATTGTACATGAAATTATATTGGTTCTATTTTGTTTGTTTCTTACAATTTTCTGTCACATATTTCATTTTCATATAATTTCCAACCTAGAGTCTTAAATCATGAAGTACTCTCAGAGAGTTCTAATTTATTTTATGCATTTTATACTATTTTACCCCCCTGAAAGTATATTAGCACAGAATGAGAACTGTGCATGGAAACTGGGTGTATGGAATAATACTGAAGCTTTCTCAGTGAATGCATAGCTGTTGTGCTGGATAGCTTTTGTGTCAACTTGACACACCTGGGTTGAGGGAGGCTTAATTGGGGAATTTCCTTCATTGGCCTGGCCTGGGCCACTTCTGTGAGTATTTTCTTGATTGTTGAGTGATGTGAGAGGGCCCATCCTACTGTGGATGGTGCCAACTCTGGCCAAGTTGTGTGTTGTATGAAAAAGTAGGTTGAGCATGGGTCAGGGAAGGAAGCCAGTAAGCAGTGTTCCTCCACAGACTGTGTTTCAGCTCCTGTCTCCAGGTTCCTGCACGGAGTTCCTACCTTGGGCTCCCTCAGTGATGAAAACTGTGACTGGGGTTGTAAGATGAATAAACCCTATTCTCCCCAAGTTGGTATTGATAAGAGTGTTTTGTCACAGCAATTGAAGAAAAACTAGACAAGTTGTGTACATTTGGGACATATAAACTTCCTAAATATTTCATCTCTTTCGGTGATCATAGTGGTATTCCATGGTCATGGTCAGAAGACTTGGATTGTCTGCACAATATTTCAAATGATCCCAGTTATAAAGATTTATGGACACAGTTACCAAGCACAGTGATATCTGTGCTTACATTTTGATTTCTGAGCTATTTATGAGAATGATCCAACTGCTACTAATAGCTATACTTATCTGAATATTAGTATATCTGAACATTTATGGATTCGGAAATGTGTACTAGTATCTGCCTTACTGCATAAATCAAGCCATGAATTATTTGTAATAGTTTGATGAATCTCTATAAAAATGTAAATACCTGTCTATACATGTTTTCAAGTATTTTTCTACTACATTTTGGGACTATAATATACTACTACTATATATTTTGTTTGAACATTTGAAATTAACAATTTTAGAGGCTTTTATCTTTTGGATCATTCGAATTGTGGAAGTGGGAATTATGACCCCAATTCATTTAGATGTTTTTAATTTCAGGATAGATCATCAGGAAACTTCAGCATGGGCACTCGTTGCTTAGGGTAGCTGTCACATCTGCATGAGATCAAATCTTGCTTTATCAAGAGCTTAAGAGACCAGAGGGAAGAAGACAGTGGCTCCTCAGCACAAAGCTAGACAGAATAGAGACACCAGAATGCCCATATTACCTGCACTGATTGGACCACGAACAGGCCATTCTTGATAAGAATTCGCTAGTCTTATCAGCACATTTGTCACAATATGAGGTGCTTGATGTGTTTTTACTTAATTTGCTTATATTAAGTAGTTCATAGTAGCTTCCTTCCAGCTCATAGCTCTCTATCTCTCTGCTGCTCAACCAACTTTTCCTTTAAGGTGCCTCCTTGTTTTCATTTTAGAGTTGTCTTACTACTCAAAGCCTTATTGTATCACTCACAAAGACTAATAGCCAAAATCCAGATTTTGAATTCCAAAATACCAGGCCCAAGAAAACTATAATCTTTTTTCTCAGGTCCATATGTTTGGTTTTGCTTTAAATTACCGATATTTTCCTAATCATTTCAGTGTTGTGTCTTACAGCCAAAGAAATGATGAAAATGGAAGCGATGGGAATAAAATCATATTTAATTTTATTTATAAAATTTCATTTTCATGGAAGCTGCTAAAGCAGTACCTCCCAGAAAGATATCACAGAACAATGAAAGAATTAAGTTTTTCCAGTTATGTTCAAAAAGGTCATTTTGTTTAATTTCAAATAGCGAAAATAGTTTTTGTTGGTTTTTAGGTTACGTTACAAAGTTATGAGGTTCATCATGAAAATGTCAAGCATCGTTCTCAATGCTTTTCCTCCTCACTCCTCTCCTGGCTCCCCACTTCTCCCACCCTTCCCCTTCCCCGCACACCCAGGATTGCTCATTCCACTCCCCTGCACCCTATCTTCTAGTACCTTCCTTTTCTTATTCTTTCTCCATAGTTAAGATCTCTTTTCACCTATCATGATCTCCTGCCTAATTAAATGACTGCTGTCTTCCTATGTAACCAAAGGTTTATACATACATAAAATTAAGTTATAGGATCCACATATGAGAGAAAACATACAACATTTGTTTCCCCGAGTCTGGCTTATTTGGTCGAGTTCAGTTAAGTATTCAATGCATTTTTAAATGAATGAATCAGAGTTTGACATAATACCATTCTTTGCTGTATATTAATGTCCCCATGAATATAGGCTGAGTAATAGTGAGTTGTAGACTCTGTGCTTTCCATTGTTAACTAATTTATTTTCTCTATGCATACTCTTTGGAAGGATTCTAATGTGAACCAGACAATTTGAACAAAATTAAATTATTTGGGTACCAAGGATTTAAGGAGAGATAAATATGTTAATTATTTAAAGGTATGTTTCTCATGTGCTTCTAATTCTAAAATCACATAAAGTAGTCACAAAGTCTTTCTCATCTTAGTTGAGTGATTGATTTACATGAAATCCTGTAAATGTCAATAATAACCTCTCCCATCTTCAGCCCCATTGAGCAGGCAATGGGGCTGAAGATGGGAGAGGTTATTATTAACATTTATTATGTGAAATGTATAAAAATTAAGTAAAAATATACATTCAAAAAAGTAAAATAAAAATGCCTAGCTTTTTTTCTGGAACTGTCCAGGTGCTGAATTATGTGCTAATCAGTGACTTTGTGTTCTTAGAATACTTTTACATCTACCATGAGGCAGACAGTGGTATTTGCAGAAAGACATTTGAGATAATCTTATTATCCCAAAGCTATATACTGTTTTATATATTTTTATGATGGAAAATGGGACATGAATTCTAACACATTATGACAAACTTTAAACATCCTTAATCCACTTATAATTTAATTTTAAAATCAGAATACATCTGAAATTATGAAGGAATCCACTGCCCATAATTATTTACATCAGTAATGACATACACAATAAGTAGTATATTGATATTTTACTATAGCAAGACCTGTATCAACTTTGAGAAGCAGATTGATACTGAAATTATGTTATGTTTATTTTTCTTCTGTCTGGAGGACATTGAATTCACATGTAAAACCCTGCATGTATCTTTCAAAGAGAAACTTTGAATGTAAAACAGAAAACCCTCAGTAATAAAAACATTATTTGACCATTTATACCTAACATGGTCCTAGGTTAAAGAGATGGCATCGCATAGAGACTCTAAAAGAGAAAACCAATCATTTCCAGACTCTATTTGCATGATAATGTTATATAGAATATAGGGTTTATATGTCTGTGCTAGAGAATAGAACAGGGTTGTGTAAACTGAAGCAAACTGGAAAATTCAAGTTCAAAGGCAGTGAAGCAGAGGCTCCAGTCCTCAAATGTATTGTATAAGGAAACTGCCAAGCAGCTCAGGCCTGAGATACATAAGATATGATAGTGTGCTACAATGAAATTTTATTTGCCAGCTAAAAATTTAACCTGTAGGATAGTATTTTAATATTACCAGTGTGTGGATGGTTTAACTTACTACATGTTCATCAAAAGCTAGTTTCATATAGAAGTAATTAATTCTCACAACTTTGACAGTTAGACTAAGATATAATATAAGCCAATTTTCTCTCCTAACCATAACTCTCATAGGTATACACATAATATAAAAGAAAAAATCAAAATATTGTCATACAGGGGATTTTATTGATGATTGAAAGAAAAGTAATATCATCAGGAAGACAGTGAACAGGTTTTGTGCAGAACAATGTGTAACATAGTAACAAGAGGGAAGTTTTTTTTTTTTATAATGCCAGGCATTCCAGATAATTAAATTCAATTAAGATGGTGAATATAATATTTAAACTATTCTCTCCTCCCCTAGTAAACTAGTATTGATAACTGTTATTTAAAACAGAAGAGAATAGCCCAGTGTTGGAGTTAGTAAACGCAGAATGTGAGGTTCTAGAGTGTGTCTAGAAGTTCCTCAGAAGAATCCATAGGACCAGTTCTTCCCAAAGCAACATGGGAGGCAGCAGCTGTATCCAAGTCTGACATAGCGACAGCCAGAGCTGCAGCCAGAGCCAGAGCCAGAGCCAGAGCCACAGCCACAGCCACAGTCACAGTCACCAAAGCCCAGGCCACCCATAGCAGTTGCTATAGTAACACAAGATATCAGAGTAGAATGTTTTGTTAAGGATTCAGTCTGAATGTCACTATCTGTCCAGCCTTTCTTTTAACACCCCTTCAGTGATGGGTGGGGAAAGCCACAGAAAGGACTGGCTCATAAATCATTCTAATTTAGATTAGGAGGCAACCTTATTAGCCAAGACCCTTAACTACCCCTTTAGCCAAAGAATTCTCATAGACTCTACACGTTTTTGCCTCCCAGGAGGGAGACTTATGATCAAACTAGAAATGGGAAGCAGGCCCCAAACCTAACAAGGAGACTATTGGCAAATGATTACTGTGGGTGAGGAAGAATACATCTTTAAGGGAGTGAGCGTAATGGACTGACCACAACTCAGTGCATGAAAGTGCACTGAGTGACACCTGGAGTGAAATATTTGACTGAATAGTATTCAACATATATGGCATAATACCTGAAATCTATTTTATGATTCATTTGAATATAGTTTAAGAAGCTTCTGTAGTGCTGGTTTTCTATGTGACTTTTCTGAAGCCCTTAGTGTTACTTATTCCTTCTCATTGTCTCCAGACTTCACTCTGTCTAATGGTTCCTCTTCAGCCTAAAAAAAAATCTTATCAATACTTCATAATGGATATGAAAATGCGTTATATGTTGAAATACCATTATAAACATATATACTTCCCCCTATAATTATATATTTTATATTTGCGAAAATTGTTATCTTGTAATAAAGTAAAACATGTCTAATATTCTTATCTTCTATTAAAAGATTTTCTTTTCATGGCAAATAGGTGCATTCTGAAAAGACACCTTCGTTTGTTGCTCTTTGAATTATTTCCTTTTAAAAAAATAATTTGTTATTACTCAACTGTCCACAGCAAGTAGGAGTTAGAATCAGCCTAGATGTCCATCAATATTTGGGTGAATAAAAATAGGCTACATACACACAGTGGAATGTTATTTAGATGCAAAGTAAAATAAAATCATAATATTTGTAGGAAAACAGTAGAAATGGAATATAAATCTTGATGCTAAGTTATTGGCATATTTTTTTTGCTTTTCTCTGTCAGAGCATATCAAATTAATTTTCACTAACCTGAGCAAAGTTCCTCCATTTAGGTCACTACAGTTGGTCTACAATTAGGTCACTGGAGTACTTCCATTCTTGGAAACACTTTGTTCTGTGTTGAGAGTTGCTTCATGGATCTGGACGATTGGAAAGACCTCGAGAATACATCATTTGACCCCTTCACACAGCTCTTTATGATGGAGTCTTGGGTCTGGAACAATTCAGTAAAAGAGATAAAGACACCCGTGGTTGACTATAATATATGTACCACTGAGCTGGGTGTGGTGGTGCACACCTTTAATCCCAGTACTTGGGAGGTAGAGGCAGGCAGATCTCTGTGAGTTCCAGGCCACCCTGGTCTACATAGTGAGGCCAGCTGGGACTAAAGGGAGACCCTGCCTCAAAAAGACGAGATTATATATATATAATAGATATATATATATATAGATATATGAAACCATATGTGGGGTTGACATGCCTGTTTTAAGCTCAATGATTGCTTCATTCTTCTGTCTAGTTACACATGTCAGTAGCCTGGTTGTCAGTATTTCAGACTCTATAGAGATGTGAAAGGAGTTCTATTGAAACACTGGAGCAGTGGGCACAGTTAGTTTTTCTATGTGAGCAACTTTAGAATTCTTTCTAGACATGGGGGATCATTATGTGGTATTGGAGCTAATCTATGTATGAATAACAGCATTTGCCTATCCATTTCTCAGTGACTTTCAGAGCAATTTGTAATAGGCAGAGGGGCTCAGACTTATATTTCGAGTGATTGGCTTATGATGATCTTTGCTAAATCCCAAGGACTTAGAGTTTTCCCCGTGGCATGGATTACACATGGAAATTAGCATAAAGAATCTGGAATAGTTAAATCCCTTTTTCCCCACATTTTGCTAAACAAAATATGAAATTTCAGAGAAGCACCTTCAACATTATTCATTTTCATTAATTTATTTAGTCAAAAATACATATGGGAGGGTTGGAGAGATGGCTCAGCGGTTAAGAGCACTGGTGGCTCTTGCAGAAGACCTGGCTTCAAATCCTGAAACTCACATGGTGCCCAAAAACACTCCATAACTCAAAGTTCCAGGGCCCTCTTCTGTTCTCCAAGGGCATTGCATGATATGGGTTCACTTACATACCTGCAGGTAATACATTCATACAGATAAAATAAAAATAATAAATAAAATGTGTTTTTAAAAATGCTTATTACTTACCCACACTTGCAGCTATTGAAATATGATCTTTCATAGTGATATGGTATGCAATTCTATTGAAAACAAGAACACTACTTATCACTTGTTAATGATCAGAATATAAGTGCCTTTGAGGAAATCTACTATTTCAGGAGGAAAACATCAAAGAAAATTTTTGATTATTGCTGAGGCAATAAAATAGATTTTCTTCAAATATGAAGCAAAAGTATTTTATATCTTATGTTACAGAAAATTTCTAAAATACTGAATATATCTTCAGAAATGCTTATAGTACTTCCAACAATGTGTTGATGTATATGAGGGTATCGTTAACACTATATGTGAAATCTAGAAACACTGGGCTTCAAGATTATCCTTAGAACTGCACATTCTGCTTCCATCTTACATTGACTAGGCCAGAAAAGTAGACTAAGAGATTAAACCAGCTTTGTTTTCAGCAAAAAAGAAGCCAGAAGAACATTTATATCTTTAAAGTAAGAAAAAGTCATTCATATAGCTGACTAGAATTCTCTAGATCTAGGCTGCTTTCTCATGCACACTCCACATGTGCAAGGGGCAGATCTGTAGCACTTTATATCAGGCACTATTGAGTTAGAAGCTAAACAGAAGTGCATGAGACAGAATAAAATACTTATATATCCCTGAGGCTCAGATTTGAGCAATGCAAACCTATTGTGATATTCTTAAAAAATAACTAAAGACACACATCACTAGAATATGTTAATAGGAAATGGAGCTATCTTGTGAAGTACCATTTAACTGTGTTGTGTATCAGTGCTGCCTATAAGTACCTATAAGAACAATTTTAGGAGCATGTATATAAATTATTGATGGCCATATGGTTATTACAGTAGTGCCACCAGCTCTGAATATGAAGAAGGTCACATATTATCCTGGATAAAACTAAATTGTAGAATGTGCCTAGGTCCCTGACGGCTGCTAACCAGTTATGGATGGCTTCAATGAAGAAGTTATATGAAAGCAAAGAAGTTCTTAATATATGCACTAAAAACCTCTACTAGTGATTTATTCATTGATTTATGAATATAAGAAAAAGGGGGAAGCAGGAGAGATGGCTCAGTGGTTAAGAGCACTGGCCATTCTTACAGAAGAACCAAGTTCAGTTTTCAGCACCCACATGGCAGCTAACAGCCATCTATAGCTCTAGTATAAGGCCTCTTCTGACCCCCACCAGCACTGTGTGAAACGGGTACATTTAAATACATGCAGGCAATACATACATACACGTGAAATAAAAATAATAAGAAAAATTTAAAAAAATAGGATGAAAAATTTACTGGGAATCTAAATGTTTTAATGTATTTCAACTTAAAGTGAAGACTGTCTTCCAGATTCACAGCAGTGAAGCGGAAAGCTGAAGTCTAGATTGTTCCCATTCTGCAGAATGTCAAGAACTGTGTGCAGAATGATTGCCTTAGGGAATGAATTTTAAGTGAGATTAATCACTGGAATTCTTTGACATGTAGTCACCCGTTAAAAAAACAACAACATTTGTTATACTATGTATCAACCCTTTGCACTGTGCTTTTTAAGACATTGCACAGAATCTATTCATTAGGGAATCTATTATAAAGTGTGTTTACTGTAATTTGTAATAATGTACTATATATTTCCAAATAGCTAAAATAATGAATTTTTAAGTTTTTGAGGTTGTGGATAATATATTGTTTTGATCATTAAATAATGTATTACTGTACTGAAAAATATTTCCTCATTTAAATTATTCTCAATTAAATGTAAAATTATAAACAACAAAACAAAGCCCTAACACAGAGAGATAAATTCCCTCCTAAAATAACTATGGTTTTTGAGGTTTTGAACCAAAATATTTTACTTCTTACAAGGATTCTGTTGTTTGGCAGAGAGTGTTGGTGGTTTTAGGATAATGACCTTGAAATTCTTTGGTAAAAAATTATTAGACATCTCAGAAAACCATTTTATTTATTTTTTCCAACTACAAATCTTTATTTTTTACTTTCAGTCATAGAATTTATTACAATGAAAACAGTAGTAAATAGTTATGTTAGAGGCTTCTAATTGAACTGTCTCTCATAAGTAATGAACAAAGTACAAGGCCTAGAAACTAATCGAATTAAATCTGTTACAGATACTAAATGAAAAATTTATACGTATATTTTGGTTACGTCACTCCTTCTATATAAAGAATTATATAAACTTTTCTTTTTTTTCAAAGCCAATTTTTTATTGAAGCTTTGTGCATTTCATACAAAATTTCAAATCAAATCTAGACCCGTGTCCTCCTCCCTGCACCCCGACCCCAGCAGAGCTCATGCATTCTGCCAAACATGTTTTTCATCTTTTTCTCAGTCTCTCTCAAAATTCTCCATGCAGAAGTTTACTGTTTTGAGCAGAAGTTCACCATTTCAGTCCATTCGTTGACGCAGTGTTGATGTTGTTGTTATTATTCCTTCCAATTCCATCACTCCAAAATATGCATACATGCATGCCACATATATCGTAGGTTTTAGCATCTTCAGCTTATAATTATTTCTTTATTAGTCTGAAAGATGTATGAAGGCTCCTCCTTGGCAAGCCCAAAATACCATCAGTTCTGCCCTTGTGCTCCACACTGGGGGTTTCCCTTCCCATGGTCACCAAGTGAGGTCCAGTAAACACCATGTCTTATCTTGATCTTCCTGTCCTGGTCTCCATGATACACCTGCGTAGTCCAACAATGGCAGTCTATACTCTGAAGAGGCTGAAACCCCAGTAGCAGCTCAGTCCACAAGTTGGGAGTCTCAGCAATCCCCAACTGGCACTGAAGGTTTGGAGAATTCATGGAGCGACATGAGTCTTCAGTCTATATGGGGAAGTTAAAAAGCTGTGTTTCTTTTTTTGCGGTTCTCAGCCTCAGCCTTTAACGGCTGCGCTATCCCAACAGCTGGAGAGATGGCCTAGCGGTTAAGAGCGCCGACCGCTCTTGCAGAGGACCCGGGTTCGATCCCCAGCACCCACATGGCGGCCAACAACCGTCTGAAACTCCAATTCCAGGAGAACTCCAGCTCCAGGGGAATCTGAGACTCTCTTCTGACCTCTGCGGCATTGCACGACACGGGTGCACAGACCTGCATGCAGACAGTACATTGATACACATACAGAAAAANACAGGCAAAACAACTGTGCTCCTTTTTTATTTTTAATTTTTGTCTTTTTTTTTTGTCAAGTTTTATACCTGAAGTACAATTTCTCAGGCCTTACTAATTATTTATTTCTGGTTATACATTCATTTTGGATGAAAATGAAGGCCACACAGTTACCCCAGATTAACCAAGGTATTTGTTTTCTCAAGGTCACTTGAGGATCTGGTCCTCAAGGGTCACTCAGGAATTTTGGGGGGTAGGGAGCCCCTGGCTCCTTTTGGCTTTTCAATTACCAGTTCCATCCACTCAAGGACAAAGTCAGGTCTTGCTAGACCAGGCTTCCCTTTTTGAAGTATGAGCAGACTTTCCTCTTTATAGACTGGACACTGGCTGAAGTCTCATTAGTGGATCTACAAGACCTCCCTGCACAGGAAGACTGGTGACTCACATTTCAAGGACATTTCAAGAGATGCCCCCACGCATAGTCCCCTGGGACTTAGTTGACCTCTGAGGGCAAGGAACAAAGTTATCCCTTAAGACCCTTGGTCAAATTGGTATGGCAATTAAGTATGGTTGTTAAGCATCCAGAAAGGCTAAGCTACACTAGCCTGATACTTTTAACTACTGTGTAATGTTTTAGAAAAGGCTTGGACAAAAGCTCAAGCAGCCTTGTACAAGAAATACTAAGACAGTCTATATAGACTTTTCTTATTTATTTTCTTCTTCAAAGTTCTGTTGATATCATACATGACTAAAAGCATCATTTCTACTTTTCTTATCATGGAAAAGGTTGAGGAAGAACATTTGTGATGTTAAATCAGAAATATTCATTCAAAACTCTGGTAGTGGGAAGATGATATTTAAAAGGAATCATAGCATACACTGATAAATGTTTTATACAAATTGCTGTATGGTTTTTATCCAGCTTCAGAAAAACACAAATATCTCACAAAACATACCTCTAATTCTTCCAAGTACATTCTTCTCCCAATTCCTGCAAACAAATTACATTTATTTTTTTTTACTTTTTTTAAATAAAATACTTTTATTGATGTTTTATGTATGTCATACATCATTTTTCAGTCCAATTTAGACATATTCCCCTTTCCCTACCCCCACCCCACCCCAGTTCATGCATTCTGCCATACATGTTCTGCATCTTTCTCTAAGTCTTTTTAAAGTTTTTCTCTTCAGAGGTTTATTGTTTGGGGCAGAATTTAACTGTTTCAGTAAGTTCTTTAACCCAGTCCTTATGTTGTTGTTGTTCCCTCCCATTTGTATTGCTCCAAAATGTGCTTATATAAACATCACATATGTACCAAAATTATTACCTCCGGAATCAAACTGTATGTTAATTCCAAAATATGTTTAGGAATTCACATTCTTTCTTTAATTTTATATTACTCTAAAATATGAATACATACCTTCCACCCATGTAACAATATAATTACAATGTCTGAAAATAAGAGATTCACATTATAACAACACAGTTGCTTTCAGATAAAAAGAAATATAACAATGTTGCTGCTCAGCTTGCCTTTCAACCAGAGATTTGGTGTTGGCATCCACAAATGAGGAAAACCATTCACTGTTTTTCAGGGACTGTGTTACTTCACTTAGCATAATGGCTTTGAATTCCATCCATTTACTTGCAAAGTTCATGATGTCATCTTTCTTTACACCAGCATAGAACTCCATTGTGTAGATGTACCACGTTTTTGTCATCTACTCATCAGTTGAGGGACATTTGGGTTGGTTCCAGCTCTTTGCTATTGTGAAGAGGGCTGCAATAAACATAGATGTGCATATATCTTTGCAGTAGGATGAGTCTTGTGGGTATGTACCCAGGATTTGTATGACTGGGTCAGTTGGTAGCCTCATTTTGAGTCTTTTAAGGCTTCTCCACACTGCCTTCCATAGTAGTTGTACAAGTTTACATTCCCACCAGCAGTGGATGAGTGTTCTCCTTTCCCCACATTTGGTGTCTTTTGTTTTCTTGATCATAGCTAGTCTTATAGAAGTGATATGATATCTTAGTGTTTTTAATTTGCATTTCCTTTACTTTTTTTATTTGTCTACATATTATAATTTTGATAATTAGCCATTGAGAAATTTAAATTAACAATCTAAGAATATACTAATTCATTTCAAGGAAAACTGCTTATAGTGCTCTTATAGATGACTCACTGTAGATGGCTCATAAGTCCAGTATTATGGCATCCAAATCCACAGACCTCAGTAGACACCTACACTAATGTTCACATGGAAACAAACTGCCTATAACTCCAATTCCAGGAAGTCCAAATCCTCAGGTTTCAACAGGTACCTGTACTAATGTACACACAGTAACGTACACATAGTTAAAAATGATAAAAATATTTTAATAGTATTATTTAATTTTATTTGCACAATTAATATTTAATAATATTAAAACAGAATTCTTAAAATACCATTGTATCATGTTACAGTCTCCATTATCTTTAATATCTGTCTGTGGTATCTCAGAACTGCATTTGCCTTCAAAGTGCTATGACAACATAAATTATATGGAGACTATAACTAGAAAACTTCATGTACATTCCTGAATAAAAAATTCTGAATATCCCTGAAATTGTTTTGGCTGTCTGGGATTCTTTTTTTTTAATTTTTGATTTTTTTCTTTATTTATTTTTTTCATTTCATATTACATTTCTTAATCAAATTTAGATCCATTCCTTCCAGCACTCCTGCTTCTGCCACACATGTCTGGCATGTTTTTCTTATTCTTTTTAAAAATTTTCCAGAAGTTTACTGTTTCAGTCAGTTCTTTGACACAGTCTTTTTTGTTGTTGTCGTGTTCTTTTCAATTTGTATTGCTCCAAAATATGCATATATACATGCCCCACATATATCAAAATTATGACTTTTGAAAATAAACTATCAGTTAATTCTAAAACATGTTTAGGGATTCACATTTTTATAGTAGAGTCATATGCAGGTAATGCAACAACATTACATTCGTACATTACATAGCAAGTTGATGAGTAGCATCAGCTATTATATTTTCTAAAAAACAAAGAAATAATAAGGAATTACTCAGTTTGCCTTGTAAAGAAAGATTTGGTACTAGCATTCACAAATGAGGGCCATCATATGTAGTTTGTTTTTCTGGGACTGTGTTACTTCACTTAGCATAATGGCTTCTAATTTCATCCATTTACCTGTATATTTCATGATGTCATCTTCCTTTACTGCTGCATAGAATTCCATTGTGTAGATGTACCACATTTTCTTTATACACTCTTTGGTTGAAGGACACTGGAGTTGGTACTAGCTCTTCCCTATTGTGAAGAGAGCTTGAAATGCTGTTGGGTCTCACAGATTTCCCAAGGCCAAGCTGTGATCTGAACTTGTGTTTACGTCTATACCTTCAACCAGAATTTAATAATTAATTGACAAATTTTATGCATGTGTTAATCATTAATAATCTTTAAGTGTAAGTCACATAAAATTATTTACAATGCAATCATATAATACAGTCATGGCATGCCATAATGTTTTAATACACTTTGGATTAAGGATTTATTATACATAGAATTGGAGTTTCATTTTAAAATCTATCTGTTTCAATTATGGGAAAAATTCATTAGCTGTTTTCATGGCATCTCACCTAGTTGTATAATATTTGTTTTATTAAATAAAGCTTATGAATGTATATCTTTCTTCATGTTGAAAGATGGTTTTCAGAAATTAATTGAGAGGATGATTTTCTACATAAATGAGGCAAAAAATTTACTCAAATTTTTGTTGGGATGCATTGGAGAACATCTCTTTTTGCATTTTATATTATACAATACCAGATATTTGGAAATGATTTAGATATGGAAAATTTAACAATGTGACAAGGGGAATGCTCTGAGGTATTTGTTTATAAAATCCTGTCTTTCATCATCTTTGTATGCCGGGGCTCATTAGCATCCAGATAATATATAACTGAGTGAGCACATGAATGGATACGTGTCACATGAACTCATAAGCATACATGGAATGCATGCATAAACAAAATGGTCTATTGTAGATTTAGTAAAATGACATTCTTTCTCTCTGGGATGTACTGCAGTCACTGAGCCCTATTTTGACAAGATGTGGGCTCTCTATGAACCATATTAAGTGAGAAACTTTCTTGAGATAAAGCTTCCAGGAAGCCATAAAAATCCAGGCAAGTTAGAAGTTTCACAGAAGAAACACTTAAAATGTAGATGTGTTCCTTTGTGCTTTCAGAAAAAAGGACTTAGTGTGGCCGGCTGCCACCGGAATTCAGGCATATTTTGTACTCTTTCACTTGTCAATTAAAGAAGAAAGGGAAATATATGAGGGGGAGCATCAAACATTAACGTGTGGAAGTTCAGCTTTAAATAGTTCACCATGTATACAGAGGGACTACATACATCCAGGAAAGTATAGAAAAAGTAGTGTAAACCCATTTCGATTGTTGTTACGCACACTTCTATTTTGCAATTATTGACATGAAAAATGGATAGTAAAAACAAGAAAACATTTGATTTTCAGAAATGAAAATTATTGTAAGGACTTTGCTTCATTTTGTTTTATTTTATTAATTTTTTTCACTTTTAAAGGTATCATTCTTCTTCCTCTCAGAAATTAATGCTTGTAGCAGGATCATTAGCTAATCAAATCACAGCTGTTTTCAAAGTTAACTATATTCTTTAAAAAAAATACATTGTTAGTTTGCAAAACAGAACCACAGAAAGATGATGTTTGAAAGTCTTTTTTAACAGTTGATATTTATTTTGGACATTTTGAAGAGATACTGGAAAAAACCAGCAACACAGTCAACATTTCATGGGTGATTAAATCCAGCAGATTTGGGGCTTTCCAGTTAGTCCTTCAATAGAATCCATAGGACTGGTACCAGCCACTGTAGAATGCATGCGACAGCCATACCCCAAACCTCCATAGTCACAGCCTTATCCACAGGCAAATACAGAGTACCCATATCACCACAGCAGTTGCTATAGATTCTGGTCTTAGGGAAAATGCAACAGGTGTGAAAGAGGAAGGCAGTATCCTGAGTTTGGTCATCACTGTCTTCTCATGAACTTCTGTACTCTTTCATGAGTAGGAATGGCATATCACAAGCTAGGTTGCCCTCTTTAGAAGTTATTTTGGAGTGAATGGTGAAACTACAGCAATGTAGTCTGGACACTCATTTGATCAACTTGATTGAACAAACAACCTGTCACCCCCCACTGGATGGTGGGGCTGTAGGGGCTTGGGCACAACAGCCTGCAGATTGGTTTTGCATGAAGGATGCTTGTACTCATGGATTATCACTTATAGCTAAAAAAAAAAAAAAAACTGAGAGAAAGATGCAGGACAGTTATGGCAGAATGCATGATCTGGGATGGGGTGGGGGTTGGGGGAAGGGAAAGGGAAATAAGCCTGAACTGAATTGGAAAAAAATGTATGAAATGCACAAAGCATCAATAAAAATTAAATAAAAAAAAAAGAAGTTATTTTGCATGAACCATAAAGAACACTAATACCAAAACTCTCATAGAACTTTTATTTCCCGAATATGCCTAAACTGAACAGAAAAATGATGTCTGAAATACACAAAACAATAAAAGCATAAAAATACTTTTAAGTTACAGCAGTCACAGAAAAAAAAAGAGTCAGAAACAGTAAAAGTTTGGGAGCACTGTGTCTCTTTGTTTTTAGCACTGTCATTCTTGCCTTTATTTAAAACATGGTTGCAGAAATTATTACCAAGTTTGACATTTTTAAGGCGGGATTCTTGAGGAACTTAACATACTATGTACATACCCCCAGGCAAAAAGCATTAAACCAGGACCCAAAAACTTCTATAAAACAAACAAAAAAAAAACTCACCCATATTTACATGAAAATAACAACCTACAAAGCAAAATAAATCTTAAGGTATCTGGAAAAAAATACTTTTTTTCATCAGGCCTGTACAACCAAGTTCTTTCTGATTGGATGAAGATATTTAGAAATTGTATGTATCAGATATCTGGGTTTTGAAATAGTTTTAAAGCTCTTCCTCATTATAAGGTCAAATATAAATTCTAAAATATGGGGTTCTATAAAATCATGGGACTATTTTAACACAAGTTTTTCAAATTATTTTAGGTTACTAGTTTTCTCAAATTCATGTGTCATATGCAGACAAGCAATGCATGGTGTTTCAGAGTATCTGATATATGAGATTTACTACGGCCTCCTATGATGTTATAGATGATTTAATTTTACTTTAAATGCACAATGAAATTAACACCTTTGTGGGGCTGGAGAGATAGACTAGTGGTTAAGAGCACTGACTGCTCTTGCAGAGGACCCGGGTTCGATCCCCAGCACCCACATGGCGGCTGAGAACTATCTTTAACTCCAGTTCCAGGGGAATCCCACACCCTCTTCTGACCTCCATGGCATTGCACAACACAGGTGCACAAACCTGCATGCAGCCAGTACACTTGTAGACATAAAAAATAAATAAATAAAAATAAATAAATAATAAATAAAAATTAAATTAAAAAATGTTAAAAAAGAAATTAACACCTTTGTAACATGAAATGTTGTAAATGAATATATATTTTTTCTAAACCAAATTCTATCTCCATTCATCGAACATTTTAGAAAATAAAACTCTGTTCTTATACCTCCATGGAATTTCAGCACAATTCAATGAATTTGGCTATATGTTAAATATTTCCTCATTCTCCACTCTTTTCAGGCAAATGCTATGATGCAGTGGTGTGCTGTGGTTTGAGAGGTGCACCTTCTTTGTCTCTCTTGGGCTGATGTCCATAGAATGAGTTCATATGGCCATTTTACCATGTCACAATAAAGCAAATGTTGAATCTATTACCTGGCACCTGGTTCTATATCATGTAGGTATACAGCTTGAAAAACCCTTCCTTATGCAAGGTGAAAGATATAGAGACCCACCTAATCTTCACATATCTACCTGCTTATGTTGCATTTGTTGGACAACATAAAAAAGGTGGCAACTTGTTGAAAATTAAATTGTGTCTTACCCTGATTTTTAAAATTTTTTTATGTGTACCCTGATTTTAAATAGCAGCTTAACAGGATTTATCAGCTCTTCAATTTCCACAACACAGTTACTAGTTACATCCACTTACCTGCAAGTTTCATGTTTTTATTTTTCTTTACAGTTGTGTAGAACTCCATTGTGTAAATGTACCACATTTTCGTTATCTGTACAAACTTAGCTCATTAGGTTTTAACATATATGACTGAGTGCATGAAATTCAATGGGGGTAGAGGCTCTAAATATGATCAAGGTGTATGATATCTACAAAAATTCAATTAAGAAAGTCTGAAGTGGGTCTTCGAGGATGCTAGTAATAAAAGGTACCTCACATGGAAATGAAATGAATCTCTAAGGGAATAGATGGAGGACCTAAGCTCATCCTGTTGGGTGTTAGCAAAAGCAAAGTCAATTTCTTTTTGGAAGCAGGTCGCACTGTGTCAATTAAAAATGATATTTCCTGTCATAAAGACTGGTGACAAGACAGTAATTATCTAGTCTGTTTAGTGTTGAGATGAGACATTGGTTCTCATTAGGGACTCACAGGTGATTCTGATGTGGCTAAACATCAGGAAATAGCCCTGATGTCATCTTAAAACCAAGTCAACAATTATTCAAATTACTTTGGAAACCTGACCAATGTCATGATTTTAACTGGCGGGTCCTTCCCTCACTGAGGATATATAAAAGGACCTCCACAGTGAGAACTGTCCAGACTCAAGTCACCTTCACTCCTTCTCTACCTGAGAACAGCCTAAACAACCAGCACCATGTGTGGATACTACGGAAACTACTATGGTGGCCGGGGCTATGGCTGCTGTGGCTACAGAGGCCTGGGCTATGGCTACGGAGGTCTGGGCTATGGCTATGGCTGTGGTTATGGCTGTGGATATGGAAGACTGGGCTGTGGCTATGGCTGTGGCTATGGCTCACGCTCTCTCTGTGGCTGTGGTTATGGATATGGCTCTGGCTATGGATCTGGATTTGGCTACTACTATTGAAGACACCAAGGAAGACTCTAAAGCTCTCTATTCGCAACCTCATGACTCATCAACCTGAACCTCACATTGTTCTGAGCTTTACACTTGCATGATGATAATCTTGCAGAGAAAACTGGTGTGGTCAGGTGTTAACCTATCCATGTTCCCTGCACTTTGATGAGTTATGACTTTCAGGTGGCATTTGTTTCTCTGTTGCTCTAATAAACTTACTCAATCCACAAAGTTGTCTCTTAGTCATTTAATGCCTAATATTACTATTTCATTTATTTTTTCAAGAATGATAATGTATTCTTTTGAGTAATAGTTTTTTTTTTTCGTTTTGTTTTGTTTTGTTTTGTTTTTAGATGGGGTCTCCCTATAAGCCCAGCTGTCCTGAAACTCACTCTGTAGACCAGATTGGCTTTGAACTCACAGATATCTGTCTGTCTCTGCCTCACAAGTGCTAAGATTAAAGGCGTGTGCCACCACACCCAACTTAAAGACAGTTCTTAGTCACCATGTGGGTGCTGGGAATTGAACCCAGGTCCTCTGCAAGAGCAGTCAGTGCTCTTAACCATGGAACCATCTCTCCAGCCCCATAATACCAGGTTTAATAGAGTGAGTTAATAGAATGTATAGAAATTTAATTATATGATTGTTTCAGGGATAGTAAGCCATATTCTGATAGAATCCAAGGCCTGTCCTATGAGAGAGGATAGTTGTCTAATATTGTAAATCTGGTCAAATAAATATGGTTTGGGAGTTCACAGGCCTATGGGAGAATCTAATACTAATGTTTTTCTAAATGTATTTGAGTTTAAACTGACTTCAGAATAATTGCATTTATATCAATAGACTAGTGCACCTCTAAAGTTTAGTCACAGAAGCCTTCTTAGCAGTAGGCAATGGTCAAAGTAGCATCTCAGAACTCATCAAAGTGCTGAGAACAAGGGATTGGTTAGTGTTACACACTAAATAAGACATCTATGTCATCCATTTGATTCCGAGGGGACATCACAGAAGAGGAGAATGGAAATAGTGTAAGAGCTGGAAGATGGAGGAAGTCCTGTAATAGGTTATCTTCTTGATATGGTATGTCTGTTGCATTAATAAACACCCAGAAAGTCTGGCCACCTGCACAAGATCTGCACACACCACACACACACACAAACACACACACACACACACACACACTAATGAATAGGAAGAGAATTGGGTGGAATAAGAATGTTCAGTGGGAGAAAGAAGACTTAACTAAAAGCAAGGAAAAATATCACAATACACTGTACACAAGTAAGAAGATAGCAAAATAATAAATAAGCCAATGAAATTTATTACATTGGCTTACTCAGTAAGGACTGGGTATTCCAAAAACAACCACCTGCACAATGGAGAGATGGGGAACCTGGAAGCTTGCTAGTTCATGAGGCTGGATAATTCATCAGTCCCACCCACATCAGAGTTAGATCTTGGAGCTCCCAGGAGCTTGTGGTACTCAGCCCACATTCAAAAGGCCAAGGAAGCTAGAATCAGAAATCAGTAGAAGATGGTATCATCATCACCATAATCATAATCATCATTATCATCACCTTTGTCATCATCATCATCATCATCATCATCCATAGCAGCAATAGCAGCACATGTGATGAGAAAAGAGCCGAAGACAGGGATATTGCTGATAGTAAAGTGGGTTAATCCTTTCTTGGAAACACTTTCACAGACATACAGTGATGTGTGTCCTAGGCTGATTCTTCAGTACTTAAAATGACAAAAATGGGGGGGGGGGTGAAATGATGGCTCAGCAGTTAAGAACACTTACTGTTCTTCCAAAAGTCCCAATTTTGATTCCCAGAATCCATAACAATCTAACAACCATCCATAACTCTAGTCACAGGGGATCCAAAACCTCTTCTGGCCTCCATTTGCATTGCATACAAATGGGGCTCTTACATTCATGCAAGCAAAACACTCATACACAGAAAATAAAATAAAATAATAATAAAATAAAATAATAAAATAATTTTTAAAAACTGATAAGAATCACCATCACAGATATCAATGAACTTTCTTTTGGACACTTCTAGTACTTTTTCTAGATTGTTTTAAAAATATTTTGTTATTATTTTTATTGAACTTTTGTGCATTTCATACAACATTTCTTTAAAAAATTTAGACTCATTCCCCCTTCCATTCCCCTGACCCTGCCAGAGCTCCTGCATTCTGCCATACATGCTTTGCATCTTTTCTCAGTCTTTTAAAAATTTTCAATGTAGAAGTTTTCTGTTTCAATCAGTTCTTTGAATAAGTCTCTTTTTTGTGCCATTCTTGTTCCCTTTAATTTTACATTGCTCCAAAATAAGCATGTGTACACTCCACACATATGCCAACATTATGAGGTCTGAAAATAAACTATAGGTTCATTCCAAAACACATTTAGGGATTCACATTTTAAGAGTATAGTTGGAAACAATTAAAAAGAAATATTACTTTACATTCCTAAATTACATAGCAAGTTGATGTATGTTTTAATGCACTTTTTTTTTAAATTAATTTTATTTATTTCTGTATGTGTATGAATGTACTGCCTGCATGCAAGTTTGTGCACCTGTGTCGTGCAATGCCGTGGAGGTCAGAAGAGGGTGTCGGATTCCCCCGGAACTGGAGTTTTCCTGGAACTGGAGTTTCAGACGGTTCTCGGCCGCCATGTGGTTGCTGGGGATCGAACCCGGGTCCTCTGCAAGAGCGGTCGGCACTCCCAACCGCTAGGCCATCACTCCAGCCCTTAATGCACTTTTTATAATAGCATCAGAAACTTTATTTCCTAGCACTTGGGAAGCAGAGGCAGGTGGATCTCTGTGAGTTCAAGGTCAGCCTGGTCTAAAGAGCGAGTTCCAGGCCAGCTGAGACTAAAGGGAGACCCTGTCTCAAAAACACCAAATAAATAAATAAATAAAGTTTTTAATGCACTTTTTATAATAGCATCAGAAACTTTATTTATTTATTTATTTGGTGTTTTTGAGACAGGGTCTCCCTTTAGTCTCAGCTGGCCTGGAACTCGCTCTTTAGACCAGGCTGACCTTGAACTCACAGAGATCCACCTGCCTCTGCTTCCCAAGTGCTAGGAATAAAGGCGTGTGCCACCAGGCCCACTAGGAACTATATTTATTAAAAAAGAATTACTCAGTTTGCTTTACAACTTAGGATTTGGTGCTAGGATCCACAAATGAGGGATGCCATATGTCACTTGTCTTTGTGGTACTTTGTTACTTCACTTAGCATAAGGGCTTCTTGTTCCATCCATTTATCTGCAAATTTCATGATGTCCTCTTTCTTTACTGCTGCATAGAATTCCACTGTGTAGATTTACCACATGTTCTTTATCCACTCATTAGTTGAGGGGCATTTGGTTTACTTCCAGCTCTTCACTATTGTGAAGAGAACTGCAATAAACATTGTTGTGCCAGTATCCTGCAGTAGGATGAGTCTTGTGTGTATGTACCCAGGAGTGTTATGACTGGGTCAACTGTTAGATTCACTTTTAGTCTTTTAAGAGTCCTCCACACTACTTTCCATAGGGATTGCAGGAGTTTGCATTTCCACCAGCAGTGGATGAGTGTTCCTCTTTCCCCACAGCCTCTGCAGCATTTGGTATCATTTGTTTTCTTGATCATAGCCAGTCTTACGGGGTAAGGTGAAATTTTAAGTGGCTTTAATTTGCATTTCCTAAATTATTAGCCATATTGAACACTTTTGAAGATGTTTCTCAGACATCTTTACTTCTTCATTTGTGAAGTCTCTGTTCAGCTCCATGTGTTTTCTTGGTCCTTTGAATTTTGAGTAATTTATATACTCTGGATGTTAATCTTTGTCAGATGTACGACTGGTGAAGGTTACTCCCACTCTGTGGATTTTCTGTTCACTTCTTTGTTTATTTTTCTGTACAGAAGCTTTCATTATTATGTGTTTGAGTGTTATATGTGTATATAAGCACTCCTATTGCATGCAGTGCCTATGGAGGTCAGAAGAGGACATTGGATCCCCTGGAATTGGAGTTATGGGTGGTTGTTAGCCACCATGTGGGTGCTGTGAATTGAATCCAGGTCCTCTGCAAGAGCAGCCAGTGCTCTTAACTGTTGAGCCATCTCTCCAGCCTTCTCTATTGCTTTGTTGTTCATTCAATGATCAGACACTTTAGGAAGATAAATTCTTTTTATATTTTATTTTTATAACTTCACTTTATTCTTTTTCTGAAGAACAATGCATACATATCATGCTGAGTTACTCTTAGCATTTAACATATTGATTGTACTTTTGGTTTAGCACTGCCTGGCATATATTGCAAAGTAAATAATAATTTCATCAAGACACATACATCTTAATCTTTATGCTCCATTCACTTTCTTTTAAAAGGGAAGGAATAGAATCTAATAAACAAGTTGAAAATCTGGTCCATCCCAAGCTAGTAATGATAATAAGTGTTTTGTCTGAATTGGGGGGCAATAACAATTCTTTTAAAATACTATTTCAAGGACTAGATTAAAGAGGTTCAAGGAATTTGCAAGGATGAAATTCAAGTTGTGGGAAAGGATTTTGCTCTCCTTTGTTTGGCTGAATTCAATTCTGCATAGGCACAGGCATGATGGGTTGATTTTCATGTCAGCTGTTTGTTAGAAAACCTTGAGATCTTAGTAAAAAGACAAAAAGAAAAACAAGTGAGCACTGTTGTTTGGCCTGTCTTCAATTCTTATAGGCAGGTGCATCTGCTTTGTGGCTGCCACTGATTTTGGCACTTGTCAAGGACATGAGATACAGCTTTTTAACCTTCCAATGTGGACTGAGGACTGTCGAGATACCCAGCTTGTGAACTAAGCAGCTAATAGGAATTCAGCCTTGTCAGAATATGGACTCCCATGGTTGGACTACCTCGGCTGTATCATGGAGGCCAGTGCAGGGGTTCAAGACAGCACTCATGCTTGCTTACTGGACTTAATTTGGGAGACTATGGGAGGGAAAGACCCCAATGTGGAGTAAAAGTGCAGGATTGATGTTTGGACTTGCCAAGGAGGAGCCTTCGAGCATTTCCTTAAGGAAAATATGACATCTTTTAGGAAAAAAATGCCTTCCAACTTAAGTGATATGTGTATGTACGTATGCATATATATATGTGTGTGTGTGTGTGTGTGTGTGTATGTGTGTGTGTGTGAGTGTGTGTGTGTGTGTGTGTGTGTGTGCGTGTGTGTACTGAAGCAATACAAGTAGGAGAGAACAATAGGAACAAAAGAACTGGAAAAAAACTCTGGAAAGACTCAGAAAAAGATGCAGGACATGTATGGCAAGTGCAGGGACTTGGGTGGGGTGGGGGGCATGGAAAGGGATGTGACTCTAGATTTGAATAAGAAATGATGTAAGATTTATGGAAAAAGTTTAATAACAATTAAAAAAATCCTGGTAGTATGTCTTCTGAGGCCACACTGGGATCCATGTGTTCTTACTAAATGGGATCCCAAACTTTTTGTTTTCTCAAAGCCAGAATGGAGGAAAAGAGATTCCAATGAGTTGGTTGCTCTGGTTTTAGTTAACATTAGCAGTTACACACAACCATTTGTATTTGCCGCATTCTGCTCTTTAATATTTTTAAAATTTTAATTGAATTTTTGTGTAATTCTTACATAACATCTTAAACAATCTTAATCACCTTTATACCCTGTAGTGGTTTGAATGAGAGTGCCCCCATAGGCTTTAAGTATTCAGACATTTTGTCCCCAGTTGGTGGCACTATTCTGGGAGGTCTTAGAAGGTGTGGCTATGCTGGAGGAAGTATGTCATTGGGGTGGGCTTAGTGAGTTCAACAAGCCTTGTTAGTCTCCAGAGGCTCTCTCTTGACTTCCTGTGCTCATTGTGAGATGTGAACCTCAGCTTTCTGCTCCAGCCCTGGCCATGATGCCTCCCACCACAATGGACTCTTATTCCCTGGAACTGTCAATCTAAGCTCAAATAAACTCTTCCTTTTATAAGTTCCCTTGGTCATGTACATACCTCTTCTCTATTGGCACCCTCCCACAGCCTCCCTCCACTGGAATTCATACAATTTTTTTCATTTGTGTTAAGGACTACTGTGCCAAATTATTGTCCCCTCTGTTCCACAGTGCAAGTTCATCCACTGAGCTCTCTAGTCAGCCTATTCAGAGTCCCTCACTTTAAGGTCAGTTCTTCCTCACCCAATAGTAATCAGCTGCCAATATTATTTCAGCAAGATTGGGTTCCGCAGCCAATTTTCCCTGTTCCATGCTGGGTTTTTGTCTGGTTGAGTTTCCATGTGTTTTTGTACTTGTTGATGTGGGTTCATATGAGGAGGGACCCAGGATCATGTAGGATTCTATTTCCATATGGAAACATCCATGGCACATTCCACATCACATCCTTGGCTCTTATACTCTTTCCACCACTTCTTCTGCAATGGTCCCTGAGCCCTGGGTGAGCAAAGTATAATATAAGAGACCTGTCCATGGACTCAAATTCTGCAGACTCCTAAGAGCCAGGAGCTCAAAATTACATTCTGCTATTTAGAAGCAAATGACAAGCCTGACCCATACTTATAGGGATGCCATGTGTTGAGGCATTTGCATCAAGAAGCAGGAATCAGAAAGATGTGCTAAATTTCACCTGCTGCACACATGAAGCTTTTTGCTCTCCCTGATAAATGTGAGGGTCTGTCCTTCACTTTTAGTGCTGTTCAGTAGCCTTCACAATGTTAGCCTTATATGTGTTTGAAGATCTGATCAAATTCTCCTAAAAAAATCATCTGTGCTCAGGCTTTTAAACAGGATAATGTGCTAGTGATTTCTTCCACTTCTATGGAAAAAAAGCTGTACATACAACCTCTACATGTAATAGTTCTTTTTGTTGGAATTTGTTTATTTTTTTATAATGACCTGTAATAGTTCTAATTTGATAATTGATTTTCCAAGGAAATTATTTATTTCATCTCATTTTCTAATTTCATGTACCTAGTAACCTGAAAAAAAGACTCTTGATAGTGTTCATTTTTGTAGCTTCAATATCTATCGCTTCTTGTTTCCTTATTAGTATATGTTACTTATACATTATCAGCATTGTTGTGATGTTTTTATACTTGTGTATAGTGTATTTGAGCATATTCACTTCCTAATCCCCTCTCTGGCCCCCTTCCCATTCTGGTTAACCCTTTCCTCTTCCTGAGTAGTCCATTTTATATTTTCATGTTTTATTTGTTTTGGCTTAATTTTGTTTTTGATGAACCAATGAGTTCCATTAGAGTTGCCTACAGGAGCATGGGTGAAGGGTTGTTTATAAGATCATCATCAGTACTTTGTCAGTGGCAATAACACTGAAGAAAATATTCACACCTTGCTTAGCAACTCTATAAATTCTTAGGGAAGGGTGGGACCTTCTGAGGTTGTCCCAACTCCATTACAGCATGTTGTTAGATCCAATCTTGTGTAGATCTTCTGTGGGTAATCACAGCGTCTGTCATCTCTGGACTGCAATAACTGATGCCCCACCCAAAGGGCAGCATTCTTTACCCCTTCCCCTGCTTCCTCCAGCAATCCCATCTTTTCTGTTCCCACAGAGGGGGCAATGTCTATGCTCTATTCTTAGCTAACCATTCAACCATCATTTTTTTCTAACAAATTTGACCAGTCATGAATCTCTGCAGTTATTACTGCCTAATGCAAAAATAAATTTCTCTAAACAAAGCTGAAGTCAGCAATAATTGTGACAATAAGTAAAAATATCAGGAAAGTAATTTTTAAGGAACATTATGTCCACTTGCCAGAACAACATCTGGAGCTTTGGCACGAGGACCTATGACCTATTTAGTAACAGATGGAAAGTTCCTCTTGTGAATCGGACTTCAAAACCAATCAGGCTTGTTACCATAGCACCCACCAATGGGTACATTTTGCCTGGCATGTCAGTATTGCAGCACGCAGTGTCCAGAGGTGGGTAAGACTGATAATGAATCTTCTCCCTAGCAGCCTCCATAGCACTGCCCAGCCCTATGAGAGCTAGCCAGTAAGGAAGAAGCTTACAACTCAGCTCCAGGTTGATGTTTCTATCTCCTGCAACCAGAGGATGCGGTGCCTTCAGCAAAGGTCTAACATCTAGTTCTGGCAGGCAAGCATCAGTGGCCACTTACTACTTCATTTTGCGGGCCTTAGTGTGTTCTCCTACCATCAGTTCCTAAGGAAGTAGCCCACTCCTAGTCCTGGGAATGTCATTTAATAACTTATGCCTTCTGGGAATACCTTTATTGAACATGAAATTTTTCACATTTAACATTTTTAAAAGCAAGAGATTGTTTGTCTCTCCTGGCAGCCATTGTGACAAAATTTCCTTAGGTTGGGTCAGTGTTCCTTACTCGCTTCCCCCTGTCTGTGCTGGGAATTTGTCCGGTTTGAAGTTTCATGGGACATGTGCATGCTGTGAGTTCATATGTGTAACTGATCAGGAAATCTCCATTTCCTTTGGTCACCCAATACCTTCTGGCTCTGACAAACTTTCTGCCACATTTTCCACAATGATCTCTGAGTTGGGGGAAGCAGAAGTTTGAAATAGGTGAGCTACTCAAGGAAGAGCGCTTTGGAGCTTCTTGCTCTCTGCACATTGGTTGTCGTGGTTTTTCAGAGTAATTACCCTCTGCTGCATAAGGAAACCTCTCTGGTGAGAGTTGAGAGATGCATTCAATTTATGTGTAGAGGTTGCACTGAAGAGGTGCTGCTTAAAGTTAGCTATCTCACAGAATCATTCTCTGTGTTTGACTATTTTTGTAACTCTGTATTAGTCTCCACCTGTTGCAAAAAGTTTTTTGATGAGTGGGAAGAAGTACACTTGCCTGTAAATATGAAGATGTATATTTAAAATACAGTAAAAATGTATGTTGGGTTTTCCTCTAGGGTCTATGAACTCTCCAGCCAGAATTTGAAGATAAAACTCTATTGCTGAAGAAAGGCTGTACTTTAGACCCAAGACTTGGAGCAATTGAACTGTAACTGACCTGAAATCCTCCTCCTTGTATCCATAGTATCAGAGGATACTATGCAAACTGCTAAGGGGGAAAAATCAATCAATAGTCCTACCCAGCTGTCATGCGTAACAAACAACAGCGATGGGCCCAGCAAACTATTACTATTGGTGCAGTAGTGGGACTTTTAACTTCTGGGTAATCCACAGCTGTTTAATTGAAATTAAGTCTACCTCAATTGGAAGGAACTTAAATGTGGTCATGTAAATATAGTCAGTGTTTTATTTCTTTCTTCACTTTAAATATGTCTCTCTTGTATGTTTCTGTCAACAGTATCTTTAGGCAGTCAGTTGTTAATAATTTTCTTTGGTATTTCCTTTATATGATAAGTAATATTTTCATTGCTATATCCAAATTTTTCTGTTTGACAATGCTTTAGATATAATTTTTCTCAATACATACTTTTACTGATTTTTGTGTATTTCATACAGTAATCTTAATCATATTAATCCCCCCTCATAGCCCCTCCCACCAGATTTCATGCATTCTGCCATATATGTTAAGGCCTATCAAGTCAAGTTTGTTGACCCAGATGTCCATGTGTGGCATTGTAAGTATAACCAAATACACATAGTTAGAGAGGTCATAAATTCTAGAGAAAACCCTACCTCTAACAGATCCCTAGAAGAATTTAATTTCTTACTCTATGCTAGATATGAATCCCAATATTTAGAGAGGAGGAGGCTAGCCACCACTCATCAAAGAAACATCTTTTTGTAACAGATAGAATTTTTACAATGGCCATAAGTGTATCTCTTTGAAAATTATCCTCATTAAACTGTTGAATGTATATGTTGACATTTGCCTCAAATTCAGTTTGTGCTCAGCCATGAAAATATAAAACATTCCTCCTCCTTTCCCATCTTCCCTTCAGCACTCTGTAATGCACACATTTGTGTACTGAATGGCAATCTACAGTTAGCTCCTGCTATTTGGTTTTCCCATTGTTCTTCTCTCTGTTCTTCAAACTACATAATCTCTACTGGTAAGTCTTGTGTTCTTTTGAGTGTAATCTCTTCTGTTTATAGTATAAACTTATCTGATCATGTTTATTCTTCAAACTGATCATATAATTAAACTCCCATTTCAGTTTCTAGATTTCTTCAGTTTTCCACAAAGGCTGTATTTCAAGACCTTTGGTGGACACCCCAGACCACAGACAGTAATGACTTCAGACAGCATGCACTGCAGAACACCTCCAAGTGGCATTTCCTTGTCCCTTAGAAATCCTTACTTTCCTTTCACATTTTCTTTTAAGGAACACAATTTTTCTTTTGTCTATGCGAGTTTTCTCTATCTCAACACTTGTACTTTATTAAGTATCATGAGGACTGGTTGCTATATTCTGTCATGTTAACCAGAATGACAATTAAAATCTATAGAGTGTTTGTCTCTGGGATTTTCCATTTAACCTATCAGGCTGGAGTTGTCCTACAATTACAGAGAGCCAAGCTCCAGGAAAAACAATGGCCTCTTTTATGTTGTGTTTATTGACTCCATATTTTTTCATTTCCTCCTTTGAAAGTATCTTCTATTTCTTAATTGTTGTTCTTTATTTGAAGGGACTGTATTGCTCACCATTTAGGTACTCCCTTGAGCATTATTTTCTTTATTAGTTTAAAAACATTTCTAATAATTTCTTGAAAGCATTTGTTGGTATGCCTGGCATCTGGAGCCTCCTATCGTACACTTTTTATTGTTTTCCCAAGCTTGAGTCACAGTTTCTAGTCTTTTTTCATCTAAGCTGTTTTCTGATTTCTGAATATTTTAGAGTACCTTCCCTAACAACTCAGAATGCTCCTCTTACTATCACTCCCCAAAAGCTTGCTGCTTTGTTAACTGACTTTTTTGGGCTGAAAGTGAATGAGCTCTATTTTCGTCTTGGTGAAGTGGTATGCTAGAAAAGGTGAAGTTGTGGTACGCTAGAGAAGGTGAAGTCTTCCTCCATGTGTACTCATTCTAGATTTTGCTGTGTTCTCTTGGATTTTCTATTTCCCTAATCACACTGTTACCCACTCATTTTTTGCTGGTATCATATTTGACTCTTTATCATAGCTTCCAACAATGTCTTTGAACAGAAATTTATTCACGACCTGATTTCAGATTCCTATTTCAAATTTACATTTCAGAATTATCATATATATCCATAATGCTGTATTTTAAATCAACAGATTTGCATCTCAAACTGAAAGCTTGGGCATTTTGGACAATGTAGCCCCATTTTTCCAAATGCTTTTTAGACCATCATTTTACTTTCTATTTTTGATTGTAAGGGACAGTGGAATAAAAGAAAAAAAAAGCAAGCATGGTGGCACACACCTTTAATCCCAGCACTCAGGAGGCAAAGGCAGGCAGTTCTCTGTGAGTTCAAGGCCAGCCTAGTCTACATAGTGAGTTCCAGAATAGCTGGGGCTACAGGGAAACCCTGTCTCTAAAAGATCAAAAAGAGAGAGAGTAAACACCACACACACACACACACACACACACACACACACACACACACATATGTATAATGCTACTTGTCAGTTATATCTTAATATGGTTAGAAAACTAATGAACAAATTATATTCTTTCCCAGGGGCAGTTTTTATTCTAATCTTTAAATTTTGTTCTGCATGCAGAATATACATTATTTCTAATAAATTTATTAATCAGTAGCTTGACTGAAAGTTTTCCTAGAGCAAACAGTTTCTTCTCAGCTGTTCTTCAACAAAATCTGCACTATTTTAAGGACAAAGCTTAAGTTCAGTTTTTTCTAAACTCTACCCAAATTCTTTTATTTAAATGGATAGAATTATTATTTTTTTTAATTTTATTTATTTTTTTATGTGTATGAATGTACTGTCTGCATGTAGGTTTGTGCACCCGTGTCGTGCAATGCCGCGGGGGTCAGAAGAGGGCGTCGGATTAGCCTGGAACTGTAGTTAAAGACGGTTCTTAGCTGCCATGTGGGTGCTGGGGATTGAACCCAGGTCCTCTGCAAGAGCAGTCAGTGCTCTTAACTGTCTCTCCAACCCCCAAATTATTTTATTTTTTTAACCTAAGTAATTTATCAAAAAATACATACATGTGAAAAAGCTATAGGTTTGAAAACAGATTATCCTTAAGGATAAATGTTAATATTTATATATTTGTTTTCTGTAACTGAGCAACCTTCCAGTAAAGTAATGAAAGAAGTAATAATTATGATCTAACATTATATATGAACATTTTCTTTGAAGTGAAAATAATGTTACCACAAACTAAGAAAATACTTTCTTTACATGTGAAAATGACTGACGATCATCAATCTCTCATTTCAGAAAAGAAGCCAGAAGACCGGTAACTTCCATAGCAGCATGGATGGGAGCAGAGATATCTTTAGCCATCTCAGCCACAGCCACAGTGCAACCCAGGCCTCCACACTTATGCTTAGCTAACCACAGCAGTTGCTATAGAAGTTCACATTGTCAGGATTAGAAGGCTTAGTTTTATAGCTGGATAATATTCTCTAGTTTTAAGCTCATAATGTTTACCAGGCTTTATATATCAAATGAGTTAGGTATGTGGGACAAACCAGAAACACTGTCAAATTCATATAAAGAAATAATTGGCACTGAAGCTGTCAAAAATGTTTCTTGCAACCAGTATATCCAAGACAACTTTGTTATGTGGCAGGATGCATAAATTGATGATCTGATGCGTCTTTAATGAGAGACTCTCCTATATTAGTGGCTTATTTGTGTCATATGCTAAATTTAAATAACCACCAGCTTCTGGTTGATCATAATCTAGAAATATACCTTCCACTAAATTTCTGGTTTACTTTGTACTTTATTTCTTTTTTTTTCACAAATTTTCAGCTCTGGTAACAAAATCCTTGTTCAATAAAATAAAAATTAAATTAAAAATAAATTAATGTGGGAAAAGGACTTATACAGGGGGATAAGTGGGGAGAGAGAAAGAATAGAGTCAAGAGTGCTACAGTAGTCAGAGTGCACTATCTACGTGTATAGAATGATCAAAGAGCAAATTCAATGAAAGTTATTAAAAAGAGTAGAGAAAATGTATATGGTAAAGTGAGACCAAGGTGGGAGCATTCATTTCTAAAATATTGAAAAGCAAGATGCTTCTTCTTTTCCATTTGTAGAGAAGGATCACTCACTTTCATTTATGCTGCTTGTATACATATGTTTTTCAGGCTATATATTATCCATGTCAATAGAAAAGACACTGATGTTTATATCTACTGTTCCTGGAGTATGGCAAGGGCTTGAAAATGAATTGAAATTGAAAATCTTCAAAGAAACTCTTAAAGTTTGGCTGGCATCATTTAGTGCTGACACGGAACACTGGAAAAGGTTATCATTGCTTCTCACATTCTTGAACAAAGGACCAGTTTCAGTCTAGTTATGAGAAAAGTGTATACAAACAGAAACTTGAGAACAGTCTGCAAGTTATCAAAAATTTTCATAAGCAGTGAAAGACATGAAAATCAAGGAAACTGCAGCTCTGGCACCATGTGACCACCAGAAATCAGCTAAAAATGGCTCAGTAACCCTGTGACACTGTGTTGGTTAGTGGCTTGCAAATGCACATACAACCATCCTTTTTTTAATATAATAATTTTATTGATGTTTTGTGTATTTCAGACATCATTTTTCAGTTAAGTTTAGACATATTCCCTTTTCCTAGCCCCCTCCACACCCCAGATCATGTATTTTGCCATAACTGTCCTACATCTTTCAGTCTTTTCTATGTTTAGGAATTCACATTTTCCTCCTTTAATTTTATATTACTTTAAAATATGAATACATACCTTCCACCCAAATACAGTAATTACAGAATCTGAAAATAAGTGGTGGGTAGATTCTAGAGCCCATTAAGAGATTTACATTATAACAACATAGTTGCTTTCAGATAAACAGAAATATACCAATAATGTTGTTCATCTTGCCTTTCAACTGGGGATTTGGTGTTAGCATTCACAAATGAGGGAAACCATTCTTTGTTTTTTTCTGGGACTGTGTTAGTTCACTTAGCATAATGGCTTTGAGTTCCATCCATTTACCTGCAAAGTTCATGATGTCATCTTTCTTTACTGCTGAATAGTACACCATTGTGTAGATGTAACACATTTTTGTGATCCTCTTGTCTATTGAGGGGCATTTGGGTTAGTTCTAGCTCTTTGCTATTGTGAAGAGAGCTACAATAAATATGGATGTGCATGTATCTTTGTGATAGGATGAGTCTTTGGGGTATATATCCAGGAGTGGTATGACTGGGTCAGGTGTTAGGCTCATTTTGAGACTTTTAAGGGTTCACCACACTGCTTTCCATAATGGTTGTATAAGTTTACATTCCCACCAGCAGTGGATGAGTGTTCCCCTTTCCCCGCAACCTCCCCAGCATTTGATGTCTTTTATTTTCTTGATCTTAGCCAGTCCTATTGGAGTGAGATGATATCTGAGAGTGGTTTTAATTTGCATTTCCTTAATTATTAATGATGTTGAACACTTTTTTTGGTATATTTTTTGAGACAGGGTCTCCCTTTAAGTCCCAGTTGGCCTGGAGTTTGCTCTGTAGACTAGGCTGGCCTTGAACTCACAGAGATCCACCTGCCTCTGCCTTCTGAGTGCTAGTATTAAAGGTGTGTGCCACCATTCCTAGTTTGAACACTTTTTAAGGTGTTTCAGCCAGGTGTAGTGGTGCACGCCTTTAATCTTAGCACTTGGGAGGCAGAGGCAGGTGGATCTTTGTGAGTTCAAGGCCAGCCTGGTCTACAGAGCAAATTCCAGGACAGCTGGGGATACGGAGGGACCCTGTCTCTAAAAGGAAACCAAAAAAACAAAGAAAAAAAAAAAAAAAAAAAAAAAAAAAAAAAAAAAAAAAGAAGAAGAAGAAGAAGAAGAAGAAGTCTCTCAGCCATCTGTAATTCCTCACTGAATTTTCTGTTCAGCCCTTCACTCCATCTTTTGAGTAGATCATTTGTTTACTTACTTCTTTGTTTTTGAGTAGTCTATATATTCTGGATGTTAATGCTCTGTCAGATGATACAACCATTCTAATCTGCACGCGCATACATGAAAATATATACATACACATGAACATGTGCACACACACATTCAAATGTAAATAAACTAGCTAAAAGATGTGAAAAACAAATGTTTTGTGAATTTGATACTAGAACTGAAATTATAAGGTACTAATTAAAAAAAATGTTGAACGGTCTGAATTCAAACTGTTAAAAGTAGTAATTTCTTTGTCTGATAAAATCACTATGATTTTGAACATCAGATGATGTTCAGTGCTATAAATTGCATGTTTGTATTATTCATAAAATAATTGGAAATAAAATATGAGATTAATTTTGGAAAAGTATAGGCAATGTGATTCATCTAAATATTTTAGGGAAAGACTAGAGAGAGTCAGGAAATGAACTTCTTGCCCCACATTCTCAAAGTTTGAGGAAGGTAAAAGGAATAAAACTAAAGGATCTTTGGAGGTTCCTGAGATGGAATTAAACCAAACATGTCTATTAGAATCAAAATCACAGTGGGAAAGATCATCTGGAAATAACTTAGCTGATCTGAGTGTTGTTCAGATTCTGAGAATAATGAAGGCAAGGAAGACTTGTTCTTTTTTCTTTTGCAAGATTAAAATTCTAATGATTTCTCTAAAATATAAAGTAATGGAGCCCAAAGACCAAAACGTACAAACAGAACAGGACAGCACTATCAAGACACCACCATGAAAACAGACAGGATTTTCTGTGAGGAAGCAAAATCAGGTAAGACCACAGATTCAAATATGTGAACAATGTGATACACCCTCTTTATGATTATGGAATTGCATGGGAATTTAGCACATTTATAGCCACACTAAAAATGTTTAAGAAAGAATGACTTCTCATGTAGTGAAAAGTTATCACTTCTGTGATTAAAAGGAGAAATTCAACTTGGGAGATTAATTTCAGAAAGTGAATTCTTAAGAGACTATCCTAATAAATTTTGTTAACAAGTTTATTGAAGAACAGCAAAAGAATCCATCAATATCCCTGTTAATGAAATACATGAAGTTCACAGATTAATTATACTTGGTTTTTAATTACCTTTTGAAATTCAATTTTATCAAATAGGTAATGTTCTAGGAATATAAATAGCCCAAAGGAAAAAAAAAATAAAACATACAAATTGTTTCTCCTAGGGTTCCCTAAAACTGGTTACTGTTTTAGTGTATAATGTAAGTTACATATATAGTTGCAATATTCTGTATAAGAAATTTGACTTTGGGGCTGGAGAGATGGCCTAGACGTTGGGAGCACCGACCGCTCTTACAGAGGACCCGGGTTCGATCCCCAGCACCCACATGGCGGCCAAGAACCGTCTGAAACACCAGCTCCAGGAGAACTCCAGTTCCAGGCGAATCCGACACCCTCTTCTGACCTCCGCAGCATTGCACGACACGGGTGCACAAACTTGCATGCAGACAGTACATTCATACACATACAGAAATAAATAAAATTAACAAAAAAAAAGAAATTTGACTTTGAGTAAGTGAAGATGTTTTCTTTTTAAAATAGCTCAATCATCAGAGAATGATGTCACAAACATTCATCAAGCCTACAAAATGCACCTACTGAGAAATACATGTAAAAATAATCATTCAAAACATGGGATGGATGAATGAGTAGATGAATATCTTGATTTGATTCTTGACATGAAAACTTCTTTCTGTTCCATTCTTTTGACTCATCTGTAATGCATAGTAGGTGAGATAAATTAGACAACTTAAAATTCAATGTCCACATTCTGGTCATCATCAGGAAGAGTTGATTGGAACATGGAGAATGGCTAAAGCTTGAACGCTCTTATTTGTGATGTAAACTCACTCCTAATGTCAATCTCTGAACTATTCACAAAGTCAGCTAAAGTGGCACATTAAAATAATTATCAATAAAAAGTATTTGGGGGGGGCAGGCATGGTGGCGAATGCCTTTAATCCCAGCAGTCTGGAGGCATAGGCAGGAGGATCTCTTTGAATTCAAGCCTATCCTGGTTTAAATAGTGAGTTCCAGGACAGCCTGGGGCTACAGGGAGACCCTGTCTCAAAAAGACCCTCTCAAAACCTATTATTGGGATATAATATAGATGAATTTTTATCAGAAGTCAACATGTATGACTGTACAAGGTTGCATTCCCACAAATGCTTAATGAATATTTTCAAGTAATAGCTAAACAATTGGTAATTACTAGTTTAAAATAAAATACTTGAGAAAAAAATACAGAAATTGGATTTTATCACATAAATTTTTTCTTAGTCTTCTGTGGAAACTGAACACTTGTAGAAAACCAGAAAGCATGTCACTCATACCTGATTCTATTGGCATTTAATTAGTTGGATTATTATTAATATTATGGGTAGGAAAGAGGAAATTGGCTTCAGTATAGGAAGGGAGTATACTTCTGAGAGAAGAAAAGATGCGACTCTACTTAATATTTAAAAAATAGAGAACATCTTGAGGTGAAGATCAAATGATATTACAAGTAAAAGTTATGCTTTTGTTATGTAAAGGATGAATATCTGAGGCTAAAAAGAAAGTCAAGTTTAAGGCAAGTTTGGATGACTGTGTGTGTCTCCTCATTGGAACCTTGGTTGGATCAAAGAGTCATATGGAGTTTTTCCCACATTGCTTTGGAACTTATCCACCACCCCCTCCTGCTCCAGTCTAGTTTCAAAGTTCTTCAGGGAACACTGGGGAGAATCCACTGTTTTATAGGCATGACATGGTCTCTACACTCCAGTTACCTACAGAGGACCTGCAGAGGACTGGGCCTGTCAATACTCAGTCATGGATGGGAGAAATGGTCATGAGATCAGCTTCATTCTGGAGAGCTATTTGTAGCTAATGGTGGCTGGATGACAGGGAGTCATTGTATTCAGTAGTATAGCCAGTCCTGAATTATCAGTACTCTAGTGAATAGTTCCTCTCCCATCACCCACCAGTGGGTTGTTTGGTTAAACTTAGTGGTCACAAAAGAAAAAGGAAAAAAAAAAAACACATGGTGGTGGGAGAGAGGATTGTTTGGAGAATCAGGGTCTCGATGGGACTAAGCAAGAGAAGTAGTCTGGTATGTAAGACCAGAATATCTCATACACATGTATGAAATTTTCAAATAATTGATCTTTAAAAATGAAAAATTTATATGAGTAAAAAAACAAACCCTCACAGTCAAGGAAGCTTCCTTAAAAATCCTGAAGCATTATCATGGTTGTAAAACAACAAAATAATTAGATTAGTCAGAAAACTAGCCAATGTCATGAGCACATGGTGGGCCCCTCCCTCACTGAGGACATATAAAGGACCCGCACAGAAAAACTATCCAGACTCAAGTCACCTTCAATCCTTCTCTACCCCAAAACAACCTCAACAACCAGCACCATGTGTGGATACTATGGAAACTACTATGGTGGCCAGGGCTATGGTTGCTGTGGCTACAGAGGCCTGGGCTATGGTTACAGAAGCCTGGGTTACGGCTATGGCTGTGGTTATGGCTGTGGCTATGGCAGACTGGGCTGTGGCCATGGCTATGGCTGTGGCTATGGCTCACGCTCTCTCTGCGGCTGTGGCTATGGATGCGGCTCTGGCTATGGGTCTGGACTTGGTTACTACTATTGAAGACCCCGTGGAAGACTCTAATAGTCTTCAATTTGCAAATTCTTACCCCCTCATGCTTACTGGGTGAGGATCTCACAGCACAAGTTTATAATGGGACCTTGCTGAGGACGCACTCCAGTGCCCTCTCAATCTGAGATGTAACAGTTTTAATTACCTGACTTCTGAATGTGAAGATCACTTAGTGCTTGTCTTGTGATCTTCTGTATGTCTCTCATTGTGAAGTTACCTGAGATCTTGTAATTTGATTTTCCTCTCTTTACTTATTAAATGTGTTCATCTCATAAAATCATTTTGACTTGATTTTTCATTTTTCTATTATTTATTATTGTGTGTATGTGTGTACATGCCTGTGCACTCACCATAGTTCATGTGTGGAGGTCAGGGGCTATCTATATACCAATAACAAGCAATAGGAAAAATACTCAAATAAACTTTCTTATTCACATAGACTAAAAAAATATATATTTAGTAATAAACCTGACCAAAGACATTAAAGATATGTACCATGAAAATTATAAATCTTTAAAGAAAGAGATTTGGAAGACAGCTAGGGAGGAGAAAAGGCAGAATGCATGAACTCTGGTGGGGCGCCTATCAGAGTGTCGATGGGAGATGTAGTATAAAGACAATGAATATGTTTTCTATGAAATGTACAAAAAAATCAATAAAATTATTCAAAAATATTTTACTCCATTTTTGAGAATTTCACAGTTAATAGTTACCCATAGTTCCTCAGCTAGGGCTTCAGATTCTTACCCATTTCCCCATTCTGGGAATTGGTTTCGCTTAAGTTTAGATGGGTGTTGCATATGATGTCACAATCACTGTGAGTTCATATGAGTGACTGCCCTGGTAAACACTATAGCAGTAATCTACCACCTCTGGCTCTTATAATTTTTCTTCCCTGTCTTCCACAATGATCCTTGAGCTTTGGGAGTAGAGGGTATGATAGACGATTGGACAAAGACAGCAATAAGATTCAGGCAGAGGAGAAAGGACAAAATAGAATGATCTGTGATCTGATAATATGAAATTAAATATAGAAAACCCTAAATATTGCAAATGAAATTATATAATAAGCAAATTCAGGAAATTTTCAAAGTACATAAAACCTCTAAATGATTTTTCTGTATATTAGCAATAGATTGTTTGATATAATAATTTCAAACAGAAGTAATGGTTACAATAGCATTTCAAAGAACAAAATACTTAGGAATAAACAACCAAAGAGGCTAAGAGCATGTACTGTGGAAAGTACAAAAGGACAGCTGAATGAAACTAAAGCATCAAGGAATGTAAAAAGACATCCTGCTTCCTGAATTGGAAGAACTAATTTTTTGAATGCTCTTGATAATCCAAGATATTTATAGTTTAAATAAAATATATATCAACAGCTCTGTAGTATGTTTTACAGAAATAGAAAAGATACTCCTCTAAGCTCATTCACATATAAACATAAAATACAGTCAGCAGCCAAAGAAAATGTGAGGAAAAGCAGAGAAATAACCCTCACATTTTCTGATCTTAAATCAGAAAAATACAGTACTGCAAATAAAGGCACACTACAGTTTTAGCAGTAGTGGGCAGCACTGAAGAGATTCCACAGTCATCTTCGATTGCATAATTCATAGTCATGTTTCACCACATACTGAGCTCAAGTCCATCCTGGGCTACCTGACAGTGTTCTCAAAATGAACAAGCAAGCAAATAAATGGTAGTTCTAAATAACCAGGTAATTATTTCATAATTAGAATTACATAAAGGATCCATAATTTGGAATATTTACATAGAAGCCAGGAGATTGATATTAAAATATTTTCTATAACCTATGGACCATATAGCAAGCTCATCTGTTTTTACCTCAGCTCCCGGCACAGCCCACACCACTGTAGCCACAGGTGACTATTATCAAAGCTATAACAGCATAACAGCATAAGGACCAGATGGAAGAGATTCATTTGAAGAATAGAATTAATTCTTAGAGTGTGGTTTCTATAATCCAAATGGCATCTATAAAATCGTAGGAAGAACTGATTTCTTTCCTCACTAATAAGCAATAGGAAAAGCATTGAAGATTTCTTTACAACCAATGTAATAAAGGGTTTTGGTGTTGAATATCTGCCCTTTCTTGTGACTTTCACATAAAAATGTGGATTTAAATGTTAATATGTAGTAATGAGGAATCTCAGCATTCATGGGACATTATAAAATACATTATATTATGATTTCTGTAATAGTATTGATTTTAATTATGTTCTTCTTGTGGCTAGATCAAGAACTATCTCAGGGAATATAAATGAACATTTAGTTGCTTAGGAGAAGTTACTAACACAGGATTCACTACTGGTTATAGATTGGGATGTTCCAAGCCTCAGAGAGAATTTTACATTTGTGTGTAAGAATTTCTGCATAACTATATTTTCTGTGGATCCTAGATATTTCACCTGAAGCTCTCCAATTTCTATTGTGCATTATTTCATGCATCATTTTCATATTTGGAAATCCTTTCCTCTCAAGACTGAGAACCTAGATAGACAGGAGAAAACCTGAGAATAGTGATTTTTCTGCTAATGATAAAGATCATAGTCTCAGGCTAAAGAATATTTTACGTTCCATATTAATGTTTTCTTTTCCTGTATGTTTCAAATTACTGTAAAGTACTTAAATCCACTAGTGCCTATTAAAATACAGATTCAACGGGCACTGGAGTGCGTCCTTGGCAAGGTCGCATCATAAACTTGTGCTGTGAGATCCTCACCCTGTAAGCATGAGGGGGTAAGAATTTGCAAACTGGAGAGGATTAGAGTCTTCCACGGGGTCTTCAATAGTAGTAACCAAGTCCAGATCCATAGCCAGAGCTGCATCCATAGCCACAGCCACAGAGAGAGCATGAGCCATAGCCACAGCCATAGCCATGACAGTATTGACAGGCCTAGTCCTCTGCAGGCCCTCTGTAGGTAACTTGAGTGTAGAGACCATGTCATGCCTACAAAACAGGCAAGTTTGGATGACTGTGTGTGTCTCCTCATTGGAACCTTGGTTGGATCAAAGAGTCATATGGAGTTTTTCCCACATTGCTTTGGAACTTATCCACCACCCCCTCCTGCTCCAGTCTAGTTTGGCAGAATGCATGAGCTCTGGTGGCGTGGGGGACACAGGTCTAGATTTGTTAAAAAAATAAAAATAAATTTATGTGGAAAAAAATACAGATAACTATAGAAATCAGAATGCAGATTTTCTTGATGAATCTGGTGTTCTGTTATGAAGTTTTAGATTTTTATGTTTCTTTTGTCTTCCTATGTTGGGCACTGAACTCTTGAACCTAAGCATATTAGTCAAATGCTCTAAAAATAAGCACATACTTAGCCTTACATTTTCTTTAATAAAACAAAACTCTATATTTAGCTGCCTAATATTAGACAAATGCTAGAGCTGACTCTCCAAAGATAATTATCTGAAGGCAAGTAAAACTACACCTTAAACTCCATATTATTGGTTTTGAAACTGTCTGTCTTAAAGGCCAGTATATTAATACAGGATATTTACATTGATCTTAACAACAGAAATATATGCAATTTATTCATTCATAGAAAACACTGTACATCTTTATCTTTAAAAATGCCCAAAGAGATTTAAGTAGATTAAAATAAAAAATCAAAAAGTAATGAGGAAACATAGTCATTTGAAATTCAAATGACTTAATATGGACTACATTAAAAATAACATATATATATATGAATATATATATATATATATNTATTAAATCTATATATATATATATATATATATATATAATTGAACCTAAAATTGTACAGGCTATCAGAGATACCGATGTCTCTGAACTTTGTGAACTTAGACATGGAGAAGAAATAATTAGTCTACTATAAATTTCATGGAGAAAAAGTATTATACATCTTTTTTGTCTTTAGCTTTTTCTTCATCTCTCCATTATGGTTCTACCCCATGTCAAGCATTAATACTTTGTGTATGTGATATAGAAAAGACGTGCCACAAAGCTTACATCCTCTACATGGTTAGGAGATGTTATAAGCCACAGTAAGACCCGTCATATTTAACAGGGGGAAAATTGTAATTCATGGATAACATAACCAAACATGTGTCTATGCTGAAAGTAACCTACCATAACTATTAGTGCTGCTTAAATACCTATATATCTAATTGCTTGTTCTTCATTAGGAGATCGAAAGGTTTTCCTGGACAAACTGTCAGCCCATGAAGGAAACAGCCAGAATTGACCAGAGTCCAAGTCAACAGCTCCAAAGAGAGTGGACTGTTTTACCTCTCATCCACCTGTGCCCTTTTCTAAGCTAGGGAACAACCGGAAGAGGGGGCGGTAGAATGTAAGGCCTGCGATTGGGGTGAATGGTGAAACTACAGCAATGTAGTCTGGACACTCATTTGATCAACTTGATTAACAAACACCTGTCACCCCCCACTGGAGGTGGGGCTGTAGGTGTTTGGGCACAACAGCCTGCCAGATAGATTTGCATGAAGGATGCTTGTACTCATGGATTATCACTTATAGCTAAAAATGAAAAAAAAAAAACTGAGAGAAGATACGAGGACAGTTATGGCAGAATGCATGATCTTGGGATGGGGTGGGGGTGGGGGGAGGGAAAAGGGAAAAAGACCTGAACTGAATTGGAAAAATGTATGAATGCACAAGCATCAATAAAAAGTAATTAAAAAAAAAAAAGTCACCCCAAAAAAAAAAAAAAAAAAAAAGAAAAAGACAAGTCTTCAAAAATCTGTTTTCATGGAACTTATTCTCTTTAATTTTTGAAAGGCAGATGATAAGAGACAGACAATAGACAAGCACATTTTTTTTTTTTTTTTAGAGAGGGAGAGCGCGAACGCAGTCCCCCACTACCACAAATTATGCAGTCGAGTTTCCCCATTTGGGAAATCCAGGGGTCAGCACACCCGGAGTGCAATGGATGAGCCTCCCCTGGGAAACCACCCTTCGTGATCATGGTATCTCCCCTGCCAGGTAAGTATGACAAGCACATTCTTAGTAAAATATTTTATATTATCTTTATATTTTATCTGTTATTTTGTTTATTTGTTTATGAGTGTTTGCCTGCTTTTATTCAAGTGCACGCATGTCTTGCAATCCTGTGGAGGTCAGAAGAGAGTGTTGGATCCCTGGAACTCTGAGTTACATATGGCTGTTAGTCACTATGTGGGTGCTGATAACTTAACCCAGTCCTCTTTAAGAGCCAGCCATGCACTCTTAACTGCTGAGCCATCTCTCTAGGCCCATAGTAACTTAAGTGTTACCTAGAGATAATAATACTAAATTAGATGTTCAAAGACTAAACCATCGTGGCTTCATGAGGAGAAGAACTGAGACATTCCTCTTATTTTCTGAGATGATGGGTACTAGGTATGTTTGAAACCTTGCAAACCAAAGGAAACAGGAGAGCGTTCAAAGAGAAGTGAGCTTTATGGAGGACACTAATTCTAAGCCTATAGTACTCTGTGAAAGATATTCTCCTGGAGAAGGCTGAAGTCTCTGCAGAATTCCATTTAATGTTACAAGGCTCTATCTTGGTGCTCTTACATGTCTACTGGATTCTAGAAATAAAAATTGAATATTTCAGTGATTAATTGATTATATAGTCAAAAGTTGGACGTTTAGGACCATAGTTTTTGATTGAGGTCAAATTGTGCAAGGTGAAAAAGAAATCATGACCAGATGAAGTTGGACTGTGAAAGAGTATCTCGTTGTTGAAAGCTGAGGTCAAGTGATCTGGATTTTTTCCAGACTTCAGCAAAATGATAAGGAACAAGCTACACTGTGATTAAGGGATGCTTGTCTGAATGTTGTGGCTCAGAAGTTCAAACAACTGAGAGAAAGGACACATAGATATATTTGACATGCCTGATTTATTTTATTATTATTATTATTATTATTTTATTATTATTTATTATTATTTTGTCTTTTTGAGACAGGTCTCCCTGCGCCCCAGCTGTCCTGGAACTCACTCTGTAGACCAGGCTGGACTTGAACTCACAAAGATCCGTCTGCTTCTTTTCCCGAGTGCTAGGTTAAAGGCAGTGCACATCATGTTTTAAATCACTATTTTTAATAAAAGTAATAGTGAACCAGAGAAGACCTCAGGAACTTATGGAAATTTCATTGGGGAAGGATTTGTTTGGTTTCTCTGGGCTATAAATGTTAATTGTGTTCAGAGCATTAGACTAGCAAATTTTTTTTTTTTTAAGGGGAAAGGCCTGGTTTGTAAACAGACATACCAAGAGAATTTCTAGGGCAGTAAAACAGCATGATACAATGGTGGATGCATGCCATTCAACAATTGTCAAAGTCCACAGAAGACATGTGGACATGAGCATTAATTATGGAATCTAGGAGAGAATATGTCAGTGCATTTCATATGTTGCATTAGATATGTGACATTGTAATTCAGGATGCTGATAAAGGGAAAGGCTGTTTAGAGGATAGTACAAAAAGCACAAGAGAAAATTCTGTATTTTCTGGTTGATTTTTTCAGCAATATAAAACTGCTTAAAATAAGACACTCCTCAAAAACAGAAATGTTATGTATATAAAGCACTTGATTATAAAACTAAATATTAGTTCTTAATAAGACATCAATAGCTTGTAAGTTTATAGTAAGAGGCTTTTTCTTCATAAAATTTTATTACCTTAGTTATAGGGCAAACTGTAATTTCTACCGACATTTTCAAGTTAAGAAAGTATTTCAATAATTATTTGCTTTCTAATATAATTTAACAAATGCCTTTTACATATACTACATAGGACTTAAAGCTCTAAAACAGCCATCATTATTTCAACTACTGATCATTTTAATTGTCAAGTTTCATCATGAGTAAATGAAGCAGAGTCTATCATATGGCATTTGACTCAACTGATATTTAGTTGAGGGAAAAATAAAGTGACATATTCAAGACTCCCTAGCAGTTATTGCAGAGTAGTTGAGATAATGCATAACCATAATAATATCTGTATAGTTTATAGATACACACTTATAGTCATAAGTATATGGAAAATGGTTGCATTTTACTTACTAAGATGGAAACATTCTTTTTATTAGGTTTATTTTTGTCATTTGAATTACTTTTCAAGGCAGATAGATGGAATTGATTGAAATAACTTGTGTCCTGAATTCCAAATGAAGGTTAAGTATATGTAGATGAGTTCCTGTCTTCAATCTGCTTTACTGTTACATAAAGCAATCTCAACTCTTTGACCCCGCTTGATATTAATGTAAAAAGAATATTTCAGCGTGACATATCTTTGGACTATTATGCTTCTGATCATTGTTCTCAGATAGATTTCTGGAATGATGTTCACATATATAGGGGTATATGCACACACACACACAGAGTCAGGATTTTGTCCTGAATTGGACTTCAGCATGGGTTCATTCACTGGAGCTCAGGGTCAAAACTCTCAATCTTAACTGACATCCCCTCAGTAGAAATTGAAAATAAAATTTAATTTTAAAAATCTCTTGGCTTTTCTTTATTTTTCCTAGGGTTGCAACAAAAGGCTTATCTTGCTTCTGACAACTGTAATACCATGTAGAAATGTCTGGCCCATTAGTATAGTTCACGTCTATGGCATTACCATCATTGTGAAGAAGATCATTGCAAATTTCTTTGTTGTCTTTTGTAGATAGAAGACTGAAAATATAAAAATTATTTTGAATTATAATAAAAGTGTAATATATTGGTAAAATGCCTACTTTGAGATGTGACAGGAGATGATATATGTTTAATTTTGGGATGTGGCAAGTCAAAATTGATTGGCTTCAAAGACATTTTTACAGAAATCTATCATGTTTATAGAAATTAAAGCGAGCATTTGTGGGTGAAATTTTTTTAAATCTTTTTCTGGATTGGTTCTAAGGTCCCTGAATTGGCAAACAAAACAAGCTTAATAACAACTCTGAGGTTTTGTCTTATGATTGAAGAAAAAGAAACAAACTAATTAGATCACTCATAAACTTACCTAATGGTATGAGCACATGGTGGGCCCCTCCCTCCCTGAGGATGTATAAAAGGCCCTCCACAGGGAGAACTGTCCACACTCAAGTCACCTACTCTTCTCAACCTGAGAACAACCTCAACAACCAGTACCATGTGTGGATACTACGGAAACTACTATGGCGGCCGGGGCTATGGTTGCTGTGGCTACAGAGGACTGGGTTATGGCTACGGAGGCCTGGGCTACGGCTATGGCTGCGGTTTTGGCTGTGGCTATGGCAGACTGGGCTGTGGGCTAATGGCTATGGCTGTGGCTATGGCTCACGCTCTCTCTATGGCTGTGGTTATGGATGCGGCTCTGGCTATGGGTCTGGATTTGGCTACTACTATTAAGTAGCTCAAGGGAACCTCACCTTCCACATTTATGAATCATGGCTCTCCAGCTTTCAATTCCAAAATTTCATGCCACTACACTAAACTGGAATTTTCTTATACTCTTATTGCCTGAAACAAGGTGGCAGACACTTAGATCTAGCATTCTTTGCCATATGTTCCACGAGCTTTGTCTATGAAGAGAAGATTTTATGTGAGATTTTATCTGTTACATATTTTACTGGAATGGCAGAGACTCTGGTCCTACATTGATTATAGTCATACTTGTTTCTCTGTATTTCTAATAAACTGTTAATCTGGAATATAAAACCTTGTTCTTGTTCTGTTTATTACATACAGTATGATTTATTACAATTTTCTAGATATTTTAATTTTCTTGTTTTCTAAGAAAGTTTGCAGTTTCCTGTTTTGACAGCTTATATCTTCATGTTTCTTTATCACTTTTTCTACCAGTTCCAGATTTTTAAATTTTTTGTTTGCATAAATATATTGTCTGCATGCACATGAGTGCACCCATGTATGACCTGTAGAGGTCAGAAAAGCATATCTCCTGGAACTGGAGTTAAAGATGGTTGTTAGCCACCATATGGATGATGCTGGGAATGAAGCAAGTCCCTGTGGAGGAGTCCAGTGTCTTGAATGCTGAGCCATCCTCCCGCCCCCAATTCAGATTTTTTTACTTTTGCAAAGCATTTTCATTTTTTAATTTTCTCTTTCTAAAGAAGGGCTTATCCTCTGTTCTTTGGATTTTTTTAAAGAGTTGATTATATACTTTAGTTTTTTTATTATTTTATTTATTTCTGTATGTGTATGAATGTACTATCTGTATGCAAGTCTGTGCACCCGTGTCGTGCAAACGCCGCGGAGGTCAGAAGAGGGTCTGGGATTCCCCTGGAACTGGAGTTCTCCTGGAACTGGAGCTTCCGACGGTTCTCAGCCGCCATTGGGTGGCTGGGGATCGAACCCGGGTCCTCTGCAAGAGCGTCAGCTCTCTTAACCACTAGGGCCATCTCTCCAGCCCAACATTTGTCAGTTTTTTAAATTTGTTCTTCAACATAGTGCATGTTCTCTCTATAACTTATCACCTGCCAAGATCCATGCCTCCAAAAATCATCTTTTGAATTTTGTTTTAACATTATAAATAGGGAAATCTATTCTTTGGTATACAATGAATTTTAAAATATTCTCCAGTTTGTGGTATGATAATTACAAAATGGAAAGGTTCACATCAGCCATTCCCCAAATTTTTGCAGTCTGTTTGTAGCCAACCCCTTCCCACAGGATTAAACATTAACGGTGACAATTTCCCTTTATCTCTTTGTCCTCCCTTTTGCAGCCCTCATGTTCTCTGGGAGTGTTCCCCGGGCACTCCAGTTTTGAGCATTCCCTAGAATGACTCATGAAATTCAGAGTAAAGCTGCAATAATTTCTTAGATTTATTATAGTAGAATAGTAAGAATACACAGATGACCGTAAGGGAAAAGAAGGGGAGATTTTGAAGGTATTCATGCCCTGATTTTCTTTTATGTTTTCTTTCAGTCACGGTTTACTCATTACTCCAATTGGAAGTGATGTCTCTTGACTGCATAGAGAAATTCTTTCAAAATTCAATACCAAGGGCTGTAACTCAAGATGGATTCTGAAGGAACAAGCAGTAACTATGATTCCCAGAAGGAAGATGTTCTTCAAAAATGTCATAGTTTGCACAAATATTCCAAAGACATTGAGCAGCATTATCAATTAGGGTGATTATGTAAACACTCCTGAGAACTCTTTTTTAATTTGGTATCAGGACCTGCTTCATAAAACAAATGGGCATAAATCTCATGTTAGCAATTTAAGTCTCTCTCTTTCAAAAAAAAAAAAAAAAAAAAAGAAAAGACAAGTCTTCAAAAATCTGTTTTCATGGAACTTATTCTCTTTAATTTTTGAAAGGCAGATGATAAGAGACAGACAATAGACAAGCACATTCTTTTTTTTTTTTTTAAGGGGAGAGCGCGAACGCAGTCCCCCACTACCACAAATTATGCAGTCGAGTTTCCCGCATTTGGGGAAATCGCAGGGGTCAGCACAGCCGGAGTGCAATGGATGAGCCTCACCCTGGGAAAACCACCTTCGTGATCATGGTATCTCCCCTGCCAGGTAAGTATGACAAGCACATTCTTAGTAAAATATTTTATATTATCTTTATATTTTATCTGTTATTTTTGTTTATTTGTTTATGAGTGTTTTGCCTGCTTTTATTCAAGTGCACGCATGTCTTGCAATGCCTGTGGAGGTCAGAAGAGAGTGTTGGATCCCCTGGAACTCTAGTTACATATGGCTGTTAGTCACTATGTGGGTGCTGATAACTGAACCCAGCTCCTCTTTAAGAGCAGCCATGCACTCTTAACTGCTGAGCCATCTCTCTAGGCCCATAGTAACTTAAGTGTTACCTAGAGATAATAATACTAAATTAGATGTTCAAAGACTAAACCATCGTGGCTTCATGAGGAGAAGAACTGAGACATTCCTCTTATTTTCTGAGATGATGGGTACTAGGTATGTTTGAAACCTTGCAAACCAAAGGAAACAGGAGAGCGTTCAAAGAGAAGTGAGCTTTATGGAGGACACTAATTCTAAGCCTATAGTACTCTGTGAAAGATATTCTCCTGGAGAAGGCTGAAGTCTCTGCAGAATTCCATTTAATGTTACAAGGCTCTATCTTGGTGCTCTTACATGTCTACTGGATTCTAGAAATAAAAATTGAATATTTCAGTGATTAATTGATTATATAGTCAAAAGTTGGACGTTTAGGACCATAGTTTTTGATTGAGGTCAAATTGTGCAAGGTGAAAAAGAAATCATGACCAGATGAAGTTGGACTGTGAAAGAGTATCTCGTTGTTGAAAGCTGAGGTCAAGTGATCTGGATTTTTTCCAGACTTCAGCAAAATGATAAGGAACAAGCTACACTGTGATTAAGGGATGCTTGTCTGAATGTTGTGGCTCAGAAGTTCAAACAACTGAGAGAAAGGACACATAGATATATTTGACATGCATGATTTATTTTATTATTATTATTATTATTATTATTATTATTATTATTATTATTTTGTCTTTTTGAGACAGGGTCTCCCTGTAGCCCCAGCTGTCCTGGAACTCACTCTGTAGACCAGGCTGGACTTGAACTCACAAAGATCCGTCTGCTTCTGATTCCCGAGTGCTAGGATTAAAGGCGAGTGCCACATTCATGTTTTAAATCACTATTTTTAATAAAAGTAATAGTGAACCAGAGAAGACCTCAGGAACTTATGGAAATTTCATTGGGGAAGGATTTGTTTGGTTTCTCTGGGCTATAAATGTTAATTGTGTTCAGAGCATTAGACTAGCAAATTTTTTTTTTTTAAGGGGAAAGGCCTGGTTTGTAAACAGACATACCAAGAGAATTTCTAGGGCAGTAAAACAGCATGATACAATGGTGGATGCATGCCATTCAACAATTGTCAAAGTCCACAGAAGACATGTGGACATGAGCATTAATTATGGAATCTAGGAGAGAATATGTCAGTGCATTTCATATGTTGCATTAGATATGTGACATTGTAATTCAGGATGCTGATAAAGGGAAAGGCTGTTTAGAGGATAGTACAAAAAGCACAAGAGAAAATTCTGTATTTTCTGGTTGATTTTGCAGCAAATATAAAACTGCTTAAAATAAGACACTCCTCAAAAACAGAAATGTTATAGTATATAAAGCACTTGATTATAAAACTAAATATTAGTTCTTAATAAGACATCAATAGCTTGTAAGTTTATAGTAAGAGGCTTTTTCTTCATAAAATTTTATTACCTTAGTTATAGGGCAAACTGTAATTTCTACCGACATTTTCAAGTTAAGAAAGTATTTCAATAATTATTTGCTTTCTAATATAATTTAACAAATGCCTTTTACATATACTACATAGGACTTAAAGCTCTAAAACAGCCATCATTATTTCAACTACTGATCATTTTAATTGTCAAGTTTCATCATGAGTAAATGAAGCAGAGTCTATCATATGGCATTTGACTCAACTGATATTTAGTTGAGGGAAAAATAAAGTGACATATTCAAGACTCCCTAGCAGTTATTGCAGAGTAGTTGAGATAATGCATAACCATAATAATATCTGTATAGTTTATAGATACACACTTATAGTCATAAGTATATGGAAAATGGTTGCATTTTACTTACTAAGATGGAAACATTCTTTTTATTAAGAGTTTATTTTTGTCATTTGAATTACTTTTCAAGGCAGATAGATGGAATTGATTGAAAATAACTTGTGTCCTGAATTCCAAATGAAGGTTAAGTATATGTAGATGAGTTCCTGTCTTCAATCTGCTTTACTGTTACATAAAGCAATCTCAACTCTTTGACCCCGCTTGATATTAATGTAAAAAGAATATTTCAGCGTGACATATCTTTGGACTATTATGCTTCTGATCATTGTTCTCAGATAGATTTCTGGAATGATGTTCACATATATAGGGGTATATGCACACACACACAGAGTCAGGATTTTGTCCTGAATTGGACTTCAGCATGGGTTCATTCACTGGAGCTCAGGGTCAAAACTCTCAATCTTAACTGACATCCCCTCAGTAGAAATTGAAAATAAAATTTAATGTTTAAAAATCTCTTGGCTTTTCTTTATTTTTCCTAGGGTTGCAACAAAAGGCTTATCTTGCTTCTGACAACTGTAATACCATGTAGAAATGTCTGGCCCATTAGTATAGTTCACGTCTATGGCATTACCATCATTGTGAAGAAGATCATTGCAAATTTCTTTGTTGTCTTTTGTAGATAGAAGACTGAAAATATAAAAATTATTTTGAATATATAATAAAAGTGTAATATATTGGTTAAAATGCCTACTTTGAGATGTGACAGGAGATGAATATATGTTTAATTTTGGGATGTGGCAAGTCAAAATTGATTGGCTTCAAAGACATTTTTACAGAAATCTATCATGTTTATAGAAATTAAAGCGAGCATTTGTGGGTGAAATTTTTTTAAATCTTTTTCTGGATTGGTTCTAAGGTCCCTGAATTGGCAAACAAAACAAGCTTAATAACAACTCTGAGGTTTTGTCTTATGATTGAAGAAAAAGAAACAAACTAATTAGATCACTCATAAACTTACCTAATGGTATGAGCACATGGTGGGCCCCTCCCTCCCTGAGGATGTATAAAAGGCCCTCCACAGGGAGAACTGTCCACACTCAAGTCACCTACTCTTCTCAACCTGAGAACAACCTCAACAACCAGTACCATGTGTGGATACTACGGAAACTACTATGGCGGCCGGGGCTATGGTTGCTGTGGCTACAGAGGACTGGGTTATGGCTACGGAGGCCTGGGCTACGGCTATGGCTGCGGTTATGGCTGTGGCTATGGCAGACTGGGCTGTGGCTATGGCTATGGCTGTGGCTATGGCTCACGCTCTCTCTATGGCTGTGGTTATGGATGCGGCTCTGGCTATGGGTCTGGATTTGGCTACTACTATTAAGTAGCTCAAGGGAACCTCACCTTCCACATTTATGAATCATGGCTCTCCAGCTTTCAATTCCAAAATTTCATGCCACTACACTAAACTGGAATTTTCTTATACTCTTATTGCCTGAAACAAGGTGGCAGACACTTAGATCTAGCATTCTTTGCCATATGTTCCACGAGCTTTGTCTATGAAGAGAAGATTTTATGTGAGATTTTATCTGTTACATATTTTACTGGAATGGCAGAGACTCTGGTCCTACATTGATTATAGTCATACTTGTTTCTCTGTATTTCTAATAAACTGTTAATCTGGAATATAAAACCTTGTTCTTGTTCTGTTTATTACATACAGTATGATTTATTACAATTTTCTAGATATTTTAATTTTCTTGTTTCTAAGAAAGTTTGCAGTTTCCTGTTTTGACAGCTTATATCTTCATGTTTCTTTATCACTTTTTCTACCAGTTCCAGATTTTTAAATTTTTTGTTTGCATAAATATATTGTCTGCATGCACATGAGTGCACCTGTGTAATGCTATGCCTGTAGAGGTCAGAAGAGGGCATCAGATTCTCTGGAACTGGAGTTAAAGATGGTTGTTAGCCACCATATGGATGCTGGGAATAGAAGCTAAGTCCTCTGTGAGAGCTGCCAGTGTTCTTGAATGCTGAGCCATCCCTCCAGCCCCAATTCCAGATTTTTTTACTTTTGCAAAGCATTTTCATTTTTTAAATTTTCTCTTTGCTAAAGAAGGGCTTATCCTCTGTTCTTTGGATTTTTTTAAAGAGTTGATTATATAACATTTGTCAGTTTTTTTATTAATTTTATTTATTTCTGTATGTGTATGAATGTACTATCTGTATGCAAGTCTGTGCACCCGTGTCGTGCAACGCCGCGGAGGTCAGAAGAGGGTCTGGGATTCCCCTGGAACTGGAGTTCTCCTGGAACTGGAGCTTCAGACGGTTCTCAGCCGCCATATGGGTGCTGGGGATCGAACCCGGGTCCTCTGCAAGAGCGTCAGCTCTCTTAACCACTAGGCCATCTCTCCAGCCCAACATTTGTCAGTTTTTAAATTTGTTCTTCAACATAGTGCATGTTCTCTCTATAACTTATCACCTGCCAAGATCCATGCCTCCAAAAATCATCTTTTGAATTTTGTTTTAACATTATAAATAGGGAAATCTATTCTTTGGTATACAATGAATTTTAAAATATTCTCCAGTTTGTGGTATGATAATTACAAAATGGAAAGGTTCACATCAGCCATTCCCCAAATTTTTGCAGTCTGTTTGTAGCCAACCCCTTCCCACAGGATTAAACATTAACGGTGACAATTTCCCTTTATCTCTTTGTCCTCCCTTTTGCAGCCCTCATGTTCTCTGGGAGTGTTCCCCGGGCACTCCAGTTTTGAGCATTCCCTAGAATGACTCATGAAATTCAGAGTAAAGCTGCAATAATTTCTTAGATTTATTATAGTAGAATAGTAAGAATACACAGATAGACCGTAAGGGAAAAGACAGGGGAGATTTTGAAGGTATTCATGCCCTGATTTTCTTTATGTTTTCTTTCAGTCACGGTTTACTCATTACTCCAATTGGAAGTGATGTCTCTTGACTGCATAGAGAAATTCTTTCAAAATTCAATACCAAGGGCTGTAACTCAAGATGGATTCTGAAGGAACAAGCAGTAACTATGATTCCCAGAAGGAAGATGTTCTTCAAAAATGTCATAGTTTGCACAAATATTCCAAAGACATTGAGCAGCATTATCAATTAGGGTGATTATGTAAACACTCCTGAGAACTCTTTTTTTAATTTGGTATCAGGACCTGCTTCATAAAACAAATGGGCATAAATCTCATGTTAGCAATTTAAGTCTCTCTCTTTCTCTCTCTCTCTCTTTCTTCCTCACATTTTTAAGTTTACAGATAGATTTCATAGAATTAGTATTATTTCTTCTTTGCAAGCTTGATGGAGTTCGTCTGCTGCTAAAGGCACATGTGTCTTCATTGTACCAGTATTGGGGGGAAATTGAAATAGAAGGACTCCATTAGGAGAACTGTGGTCACTGAGCTTGTCACCTTGAAAGAGATATTGGTCATGGACACTTGCCCCAATCTCATTGTCTTCACCATGACACAAGTATTATATTTCACCACGTGAAATAAAATATTTGTTTAATAAAATACTTGCCATGAAGTGTGGTTTTACCACACACCTAACTGAATGGGATAATCAATTGTGGCCTGAAAGATCCAAAATCATGAGACAAAAGTAACCTGAAATAGAGATCATTGAAGAAAATGTGGCAGAAAATTTGTAAGGGCCAGAAGTAGTCTATGGATACAAGGGAAGCATATTGTATGGATACCACAGGGAAGTTGCACACATGATCCCACAGCAGTTATGACAGCATTCAAAACCTATGCAAGCAAGCTCCACAAAAGCCTAGCATGACTGTGGAAGGTGGGGAGGAAGCCTTAACCCTGGCTGAGTTGATAGCTGCTGGGATGAGAATCAGTTTTCATCTGGGCTGTGATTCCTGGTAGACTGACCAGACTCCAGCAGATAAACCTCACCAAAGAGCATTTGGAAAACAAAAATTATACTCAACGTGTCTTTAAAAGAATAACAATAATAATACAGAGTGTGAAAAGAGGGGCAGGGAAGGTAATAGGTTAGGGGTGGAGATAAATGAGGTCTTAATGTGATCAAAATGGATGGCATGAAATTCTCAGAGTCAATGAAAGTTATGAAAATAAAATACATTTTTTAAAAAAACTAAAAGTTTTAAACCAAGATAAATTATATATCTCATATTTTGTTATTATGATGGAAATCTGAGCAGATTAAACATTGTTAACCAGAGTAGGGTGTTTTCCTTAAGACATAGTAGAGCCTTTAGAGTTGGTATGCAGGAAGAATTTTGAAGTGGTTGAAAAACCAAGTTAGGAAAAGTATAGAATGGTATAAACAAAGCTCAGTGCTCTCTCTGGTGAGCCTTCTTAAGAGTAGATATATGGCCGACAGAAAATGATTACTTTAATCAGATCTGGACAAAGCCCTCTTAGAAGATTTTGGTATTATTTTCTAGCATTATGTAGGGAGAGAGAGAAGAGAGATAAATAATGCCTTCAGGGTACAAAAAACACAGGGAATCATATTAGTTCAAAACCATATGGGAAAATTACAGATACAATATCTCTACAAGAGTCCATGTGTATACCTGAAAGCTATATAACAAGAATTGGTGCCTGACAGGAGATATCTCCCTTCCAATTTTTGGCCAGGGTAGTCCATGTGACTCAAAATTACACAGTCTATTGCCACAACCATTTATTGCCTCCAAGAGCTTGAAGGTAAGACCCTATTTCTGAAGACAAGACATACTTTGGACACAGGACTTGGAGTAATGGAGCACGAACTGACTTGGAAGCTACCTCTCTGAAGGTTAGATCTCATAGTGTTAGAGGACAGTATGCAAGCTGCTAAGGGAGAGCATCAGTTGATGGTCCAACCCCAGCTTTAATCACCACAGCAATGACTGACACTGCAAACTATATCTCAATAATAGTGACATTTTTATCTTGGGAGTTATCAAGAGCTACCTAGTTAGACATAAAGCTCACTCAAAGGGAGATAAATCATGTGTGATACTGTACACATAGCCAAATAGCCATTTCTGGAGAGGTCATATATCTTAGAGAACACTCCAAAGGTGTCACAAATGTAATATATTAGTACTCACTAAATATGGATCTGTATATTTGCAGATGATCTACCAGTCACTATGCATCAAAGAATCTTCTTTTGAAACAGATGGGGAATTTCATGAAGTTCTACAACTGGCCACACACAGGGATTAAGTATCTGTGAATTAAATGCTCAACCTTAAATCACATACCTGCAATGGGACCTCTATACATAAGGCAATTAGAACCTAGTGGAATAGGGGTTAGAGATGATACTAATGCATCTCCCAACTCTCATCAATGAAGTTTCCTCATGCAACAGAGGGCAATGAACACAAAAGGACATGAATGTCCAAAGTGTAAAGAATAAGTCTGAAGTGTGTGGGCCCCTGGATAGGACTTCTATATCAAACTTCACCCAGACAGATCTCAGGGAAATTGTGGAAGAGGGGGTAAAAACATTTAAGAGCTATAGGAGGTGGTGCATGACTACATAGATACAGTCATATAACCTTCTGGGACCTTGTACATAGGAATTTGAACAATGGTGATAGCATGCACAAGATCTATGCAAATGCAAGCTGACAAAAACCAGGATATAACTGTGGAAATGGGTTGCAGACCTTAGTCTTAGCCAAAGAACTATTGAGCAACTGATTACTGCTGGGTGAGGAAGAGCCGAAGAGCTGATCTTCTTTAAAGGAGTGACCCTAGATAGTGAACGGATTTGCACTGAAGGACTTGAGTGACACTACCTGGAGTTGGTAGGCAGGCCTTAACACAAATGACAGAATACATGAAATCAGTGGGGAGGGTGATAGGAGGGTGCTGATGGGGAAAGGGGTGTAAAGATGATTAAGATGTTGTGTATGATAGCCACAAAATTTTAAACAATGTTTTAAAAAAGAAGCTTCTTTGATAAAGAGTGACATACATGTCTCAGTATTAGGGTGCATATTTAAAATAAGAAATTATGTTCATCTAGGGATGTGGCAAAAAGTAGGTTTTTCCTCTAGAATCTATGACATGATAGTTTACCTAAGGGACCTCTGAATTTTATAAGGGCTCAGAGGAAGCTTTGGAATATTGAATCATATTTTTTTATTTCTTCCTTGATTGTGTGTGTATGTCCCTATTATTTTGGAAGAAGTTTGCAGTACTGATTTGAGAACTCTTTTTTTTTAAAGAGAAGCTTTATAACACCTCAAGTCTCCCCTTTAGTACTACTTTATTTGCAACTTATATATTTGAACATTTTCTTTTTTGAATCATGTAAAAATTTTCAAGGGGCTAGAAAGATGCCTCTCTGTCAGTGCTGGTTCATTTTTTTTTAACCATATACAAACTGTTGTGGTTGACATCATTATCTGTCTAGGGATTACTATTGGATTCATTTTTACGGCCAATTAAAGAATAAAAGAGAATTAAAATCTCAGACACAGAGATAGCAATAGTCAAACTTTTATAGCTATAGATATATCTATAGAAATAAGGATCCAATAGATAAGAATATATCCATAGATATATCCATATAGATATAGATATGGATATCTATATATCCATAGATATGTCCATATATCCATATATATAAGGATCACATAGACATATATACATTCATATAGATGGATGAAGCTTTCCAGAAGTGGACAGTGACCCAGAAATTGAAATCCACCATTCCCCAGGGAGAATCTCAACTTTAAAGGCTTCAGCAGTTTTCCCTCTCCTAAATTTGGATTAGTCAACTTAAACCAAGAAGCGGGAGCTGATTGGCTTATGGATCCAAATAGTGAGGTGTTCAGTTCCATGTGAGTCTCAGTAGGTGAGTCCTAGGGGTCCTGTTGGAATTAGAAATAAGGTCTTCCTGCCAGAACTCTAAAAGAAACAGAAACCATGACATCTGTATTGTTTCTCAAAGATCCTACCAGGGACCTTTATAAAACTAGAGTCACCTCAGAAGAGGAAACTTCAACTGAAGAATTCTCTCCATCAGAATGGCTTCTGGCTATGCCTCTGAGGCATTTTCCCAAATGTTGCTACTTTTGCAGAAGACCCTGGTTTGATTGACAGCACACACATGGTTACTAGCAACAATCTGTCCCTAACTCCAGTACCAAGGGAATAGGATGACTTCTGACCTCTGTGTTCATTGCATAACACGAGTGCATATACATACATGCAGGCAATACACTCATACACAGAAACACGCAAATGAAGAAGAAAGAAAAAAGAAAGGCAATTCAACGTGAGCCATGAAGTAAGCCAGAGTGTGCTCTTCCCTCCATAGTCTATGATTTCGTTCAGCCTCTTGGGTCCTTCTTTTGCTCCTGTCCTGGATTCACTCTATGATGGCCTATAACCTGAAAGCCAAATTCACCCTTTTCTTCTACAGCTGATTTTGGTCAATGTTTTATTACAGCAACAGAGACCTGGTTGTAAATGATAGCTAATAGTGTTTGTTGTTCCTCCAGAGGATGGGAGTTCAGTTCCCAGCATCTATGTCCCAGATCCTAGGGAGCTGATGCAGTCTTTTGGCCTCTGTGCACACACACAGGCACACACACACACACACACACACACACACACACACACACACACACACACACACCTTCACATAAGTAAATCAAAATAATCCTTCTTATTGAAGTTTTGTGCATTTAATACAACATTTCCCAATCAAATTTAATCCCATTTCCCCTTCTTTCTTCCCCACCCTGCCAGAGCTCATGCATTCTGCCATACATCTCTTGCAGCTTTTTCTCAGTCTTTTTTAAATTTTTTGATGCAGAAGTTTACTTACTGTTTTGGGCAAAAGTTTATTCTTTCAGCCAGTTCCTTGACCCAGTCTTTGTTGCTGTTGTTCCTTCCAATTTGTATTGCTCAAAAATATGTGTATATATGCCAAACGTGTTCCTATTGACTTCTGTTATTTACTTACTTTTTAAAATTTTGGTTTATGAGATAGAGTTTCCCTATAGCCCCATTGGCCTGAAACTCACTGTGAAGACCAGGCTGTTCTCAATCTCACAGAGTTACACTTGCCTCTGTTTCCTGAGTGCCGAGACTAGATTAAAGGCATATACCATCATGCTTGGTGGTGATTAATGTTGTTTTTAAGTACATTGATTAGTAATTAAATATTTGGGAATTTTCTGCTACCATTTTATTATGGACTTGTAATTTAATTGCTTAATGTATAATAATGTACTTTTTATAGTTTTGAGATTGTAAACTTATCATGGCATATTTTATTACATTAGAGGGTATGTACCTTGTTGAATGTTTCATGTGTATCAGAAAATATATGCTGAAGACATGGAATAGAGTGATATGTAAGTATCAGTTATGGTAATGGCTGGTAGAGTTGTTTAGGTTTATAATTTCCATGCTGAAAATATGTTTATTATAATACTGGTTAAAGGGAAAGAAGGCCTATATTTTTCAATATCATTGTGGGTATCATTTTCTTTATTTCTACCAGATTTTGCTTCATATGTTTTGAAGATTTTTCAAAGGTCCATTCACACTAATATTTTATATGGATTCCCTTGGAGTGACGATTTTATTAACGTATTATCCTTCATCCTTAGTAATTTTCTATGTCATTAGTGTAAATGTTCTGCTATGAGAACATTCACCCCCGCTCTTCTGATGAATATTTGCTTGGTCTATCATTTCCATCTTGTACTTAGCCTACATTTCAATTTTATATAATAGGAATGATCTTTTATTAGGAGTGCATTCATGAATCTTTCTTCCAACAATCTGAAGATGCTTGTAATTGTAGGTTTCAAGTATTTACATGCTATGTTAAAGATGACAAAATAAAATTATATATACCATTTATAATTACTATATTTTATTTGATTTGTGTGTATATATTCACAGGTGTGCACACATGCCAGGGAGAATGTGTGCAGTCAGAGGATATTTTGAACGGGTCCCAAGGATTAAACTCAGGTCATAGGCAACGCAGCAGGTGCCTTTTGCCAAAAAGCCATTTTATTTTTTTATTATTTTTTTCTGAATTCAAAATTTCCTATGCAATATTTCCTGTCATATTTTATTATTTATTTATTTATATGTATGAGTGTATTGCCTGCATTTGTGTAAGTGCACTCTAGTTGTACAATGTGCACAGAATCAAGAAGGAGGCAGGCTTCAGATCCCCTGGACCTGAAGTTATAGATGTTTTTTAGCAGCCTTGTTGGTGTTGGGGATCAAATCATGTCCTCTGAAAGAGCAACGAGTACTCATAATTGTTGAACCATCTCTCCAGCCCCTACAATCATATTTTGTATTTGAATAGTTATAATATTATATTTTAACTTATCTAGATGTCTTTGGGTTATATCTCTGTGATTCTGGAGGTTAATAGAGAAACTAAAATATTCATAAATTAAACTATCAGTGTTTTTAGAATTTTTACTTTAGCTCTAGCTTAAAGGCTTAAATTTAAATTGAAAGACTTAAATTTCCAGGTCCACTTATTAGTTCCTGTTTTTGTCACCCTTCTGATATATAATAAAAAATACTCCTTGACAGTTTCTCAAGTCATGATGATAATTTGTTTATTTGCTCCCAGAGTTACATGAGTCTTAACTTCTAAGGAAATGAAATCCATTTTATCTACCCAAATAGGATGGTTATACAGTTATAATTCATTCTCCTTTTATATCTATCTATCTATCTATCTATCTATCTATCTATCTATCTATCATCTATCTATTTATCTCCTTCCTACATTTGTGGGTCTGGACCTGCACCTCACAATCTCTTGCCTTGGCCTCCTTCTGAGTACTGTCATTACAAGACTGTGTGTCAATACATATGGATCTATTGCTCTTATTTTTATCAGAAGTTCCCAATTCCCCTTTAACAACAGTTTATTTTATATTGAAAAATTATTTTATCATTTCTTTTAGGGAAGTTTTCACAAGCACAAATTCCATTAGTTTTCTTTGATCAGAGACACATTGTATTTCATCTTTTCTCCATGAAAGATACTATTGTGGGTACAGAGCATTGAGACCTTTTCTCCATGTGCTGAGCTTTTGTTTTTCTTTTAGACTCCATAAGTCTTCATGAGAAATCAGCAGTACTCCATTGTTCTCTACAAGGAATGTGTTGTTTATCTTTAGCTTCTTTCAAGTATGCTTTGGTTTTGGTTATCAGAAACTTGGCTGTGAAGAAGTATTTAGACATAGTTTAGCTTCAGTTTACTCTGATTGGATTTTATAACTATATAGCATGATATATTCCATTTTTCTAATTTGGGAAATTTAAACCTTTTGCTGAATTTATCTTTGACTATCTCATATATGTATATGCTACATTATGATTACACACATCCCTACCCTTTCTTTTTAAATATTTTATTTTATATGAATGAGTGCATTGTCTGCATATATACAAGTGCAACCATGTCATGCAATGCCAGTCAAAGTCAGAAGAAGGCCTTGTATCCCCTGGAACTGGAGTTACAGATGGTAGTTAGCCACCATGTAGGTGTTGGCACCTGAAACTGGGTCTTCTGCAAGAACAGCCAGTGCTCTTAACTACTGGTGCATCTTTTCAGCCCCACTCCTACCCTTTCTTACCTTATTCCCACCCTTATCAGACCCTTTACTTTCTACAAGTCTTTGCCATGATCACATTTTTCATTTTCTTTTGTGATCTACTGAGTTCATCCCAGGACATCTACATAACAATAGATATGAAATTATCCATTAAATACATTTCTGCAACTTGTTTCCCATATAAATGGTGCACCTTTTCAGTGCTGTCAAAGGTACAACTTGGGGTATTTTCTAGAATTCCTATGACTATTCATATTTTACAATTATAAGAAGAAAAAAGGATATACAGTGCTATCAAACATTTTTCAATCACAAATACTTAAGGAACTGTGGAAAATATGGTACATTTTTATAAGGTCTAGGCTAGCTTAAGCCACATAACGATTAAGTAGAAGAAGGGTGCATTAAATTCCCCTGGTTTTTGTATGGGCAAGTATCAAGAATACTTCTTACTTAAATATGCCTCAAATTAAATATAAACATGTCAAATCTCATGTTAACATCCATATCTTCCAAAGGGTTTTCACAGAGAAAATGATTTTAGCAAACTTAGCCCTAGTAATACCTAGAGCTCCAGGAAATTATAAATTAAATTGACTCATAATAGCATTTAACATGGTTACCTTAAGGTTATAAGAAAGTTGTTTTCCTCTCTGGGATGACCTTGGATCCTTGGGAGACAGAAGTATATGATACAGTGTCTTAGGATAAACAATCTGTAGCCTCTTGTTCACTGCACATTGGCCAGTTGTGGGTTTCTGTGTTACTTACACATTGCTTACATAAGGAAACTTCTAGGGTGAGAGTTGAGAGATGTATTAATCTATCAGTATAATAAGTCATTAAGAATCAGTTTAATACAATAACTATTTAATAGAAAACTAGTATTACATTCTCCCTTATGTTCTATGAGCTGTCTTGCCTCAGGTTTCTAAGCCTGATATGAATGTTATATATGGGTTCCATCCTAGAAAGTGAACGTTAAATGCAATTAAAGAGTGGGGGGGGTCACTCCCATTATATTTGTGCCTCTTTTGCACTTATGGGCATATCTTGCTATGCTAGTTGTTATAGATTACAGTATGCATAGCAGAGTAAAGATGAGGATTTCTTTTTTCCCTTCTGGTATCTTGGATAGCACCTTCCAGGAGTATGAATGTCTGCTGTTTTGAATGAGAATATCCTCTACAGGCCCAATTATTTTGACATTTTTGTCCCAAGCAGTGACACTGTTTTGGAAGGTCTTAAATTGCATGGCATTTCTGGAGGAAGAGTGTCACAGGGGCTGGCTTAGAGAGTTTTTAAGCCTTGCCAAGTGCGCATTTGCTCTCTGCTTCCTGTGCCTGTTTGAAGATGTAATTGATTAACTTTCTGCTGACTCTGACCAACTCACCATGTCTCCCTGCCATGATGGACTCTAATCCCTCTGGAACCTAGAACCCTAGTCTCAAATAAAGTCTTCTTCTTATAAATTCCTTTGGTCATGATGTTTTATCACAGCAACAGAAAGAAAACTCTGACAGAAATTAGTACCAGGAGTGGGGCTTTTCTGTGACAGACCTGAACATGAGGGTTTCTGAAAGTACATGGAAGAGTTTGCAAGTTTGGATTAAAAAATAGTTGAATGCTGTAAGCAGAACTTAAGAGGCCATTCTAGTAGGAGCCTGGACAAAACTAGTGCTGAAAGCAAGGAAGTTCCAGAGGGAAATAAGGACTTAAGCAGTAGCTGAAATATTTTGGTAAAGGATCTCCCTAGGGTCTGCCCCCAGCCAAAGAGCTTTCCTGAAGGTAAGTTGAAAAATAATGGACTAATATCTTTGGCACAGGAAATTTGAAGACAGCCTAATGTAGAAAGTGTGTGTGGCTATTAGTGGTGAATATTATGCAGACCTGCAGTGAAAAAGAGCACATCGGGCAGAAAGAAATGCAGAATGTACAGTTTGGATTGAAAAAGAGCACTAAGATTAATTTTGGAGCCAAGGCGTGTGTGGAAGGAGAGGTTCTCTTGGATAAGTAGAGGAAAGCAATTAAGCATATCTCTAAGATTTGCACTTAAACACAGGAAAAAGTACTTTGGGGCAAGACCACACCCAGAAAAGCCTCCAGCTTGTGAAGAAAAAAATGCTGGAGTGGTTTTATAGTATAGAAAAGCTGCTGGTAATGTGGCTGAATTGTCCATGCCTGGGGACACCTGAACTTGGGAATGTTGTTGGTGTTGGTTGTAAAGACATCAAAGATGCAAGGATGAAGGGATCAGCAGTTCTTTCTCCATGGTTTCAGAGACCCATTCAGGCTAGACAAGATGGAGCAGAGGCATCCCTGTATAAAGAAGACCTTCACAGGCAAAAATGGCATGACAGGCCTTTGTTTGAAGCTGTGAAGTTGAAGACTGGTTGGCAATGGAGACCCCATGACTTTGTCAATGCCAGAGCTGTGACACATCTGCCAAGCAGAGCTGGATATAGGGAATGGTACCAGCCCAAGAGAGAGAGAAATGTTGCATGGAACAAAGCCAGAGGAGCTGAGCGATTTAAGCCCTTTGGAAGTAAAGTCTCAAAAGTTGAACATGATACAACTAGATTTGGTGTTTTTCCTGCTGGTTTTCAGTCTGTTTGGATCCAATATTCTCTTCTTTTTGGAATGGAGAATGTATATTCAGTCTCATTGTATGTTTGAAGTGAATAATTTGTTTTGCTTTACAAGTGCATACAATTAAGAAATTGCCTTGATTCTGAGCAGAGACATTATATTGTGGACTTTTGAATAGTACTGAGACTGGCTAAGACTATGGGGACTTTTAAGGTTGCACTAAATGAATTTTGAATTTTATATGATTATGAATCAATGGGAGCCAGTGAGTGGAATGTGGTGATTTGAATAAGAATGTCCCCCATAGGCTCCAACTATTTTGAAACTTTGTACCCAGCACTGACACTGTTTTGGGAGATCTTAAAAGTTATGGCTTTACTTGTACTAGATTGAAGTGGTTAAATGTTTCTAGAATGGAATGGTATAAACACAAAAACCAGTTTACTAATGTTCTAAATGGGATTATAACCATACACGGTTGTGGTTTGTTTTCCACCTATTCTCAGCTTGTACTGGATTTCCAGTTGTAGATTCAAATTAAAGGGGTATAAAAAATAACGGGTTACCTTTGACTAATGAAAGATATTTTTTGGCCTCTGTCTATTATCCAAGTGTTTGTTATTTTTTGATATCTGTTCTGCCCATTTCAAGATAACTTGACTCAAGAAAATCTAGGCTTACTTCCCTGGACTAGTGGCATGCAGCTCAGAAAGAGAAGTTTGGACAGACTTGGTAACTTTTTTCAACTTAATTCTGGCCATGGGTATATTCCCTGTTATTGGAAAACTACAAACCAGGATATGAGGTTTGGAAAAATAATGAGACTACTTCTGTTTATAGTAAAACATTTATATTTATGATATGCCTGATTGTTTCAATTTCTATTATTGGTTTTGCCTCCTTATCCTATGGTGTTAACTATCTTCCAGTCAATATTTATGCAAAGCTACTTAGGCTTTTATTCAAACTTTATCTAAATATGATGCAATAATTAAAAGTACCAGATTGCTGTGACTTAAATTTTTTGGATGCTTAACGCCCATACCTAACGCCCATACCAATTTGGCTAAGGGATTTAAAGGACATTTTGTCCCTTGTCCTCTGAGGTCAATTAGTCCCAGGATAATTTGTACAGGGTCATCTTTTAAAATGTTCTACAATTGTGAGTTACCAGGCTTCCTGTTCAAGGAGGCCTTGGAGGTCCACTAACAGAACCCCAGCCAGTGTCCAGCCTATAAAGAGGAAGGTCAACATAGAAGAACGTCACCTTGTGCTCCAAAGGGAAGCCTGGTCTAGCAAGACATGACCTTGTCTTCAGTAGATGGAACTGGTTAAGAATGGCCAGAAGGAGGCAGATGCTGCCTCCCCTTGAAATCCTGAGTGCCCCCTGAAGTCCAGAATTTCAAATGACTGTGAGAAAAGAAAAGTTTGGTTAATCTGGACTAATTGTATGGACTTAAGCACCCAAAAAGAAAGTATAACCCAAAGATAACGTCGATATATTTCTTTTAAAGCCTGAAAAATTGTCCCTCCAGATATTGGGCTTAAAGTTATATAAAATGGTGTAAAACAGGCGTAAAACCTTAGATTTTGGCCTTGATTAACAGACTAGGGTCACCTGCAAGTGAAGGACAGGTCCACTATTGTCAACTAATACTCAATAATAAATTTTCCTCTTTCTTTTTAGCAACTAAGGGAAAACTCATATTCTGACTATTAAAATGCCTGGAAATCAGATCCCAAGTCCAGACACCATGGCCAAATGAACGGAAGGAAGAAGATAATAACCTGAAACACCTGGTCAGGAAATTCTCTTTGACTTTTTTTTTTTTTTTTTTTTTTTTGTCTTTTCGAGATAGGGTCTCCCTGTAGCCCCAGCTGTCCTGGAACTCACTCTGTAGACCAGGCTGGCCTTGAACTCACAAAGGTCCACCTGCCTCTGCCTCTTGAGTGCTAGGATTAAAGGCATGCGCCACCACACCCGGGAATTCTCTTTGACTTTTAAGTTGGACAGTTGAATTCACCTTGTTCTTACTTCTCCTGGTCCCCTGACTAGATCATGTCCCTAACCACTTCTGCCTCTTTTTTTTTTTTTTTCCTTCCATGGACACCAGTCTAGGACTTTTCCCCCCTCAATAGTTATGCTTTTGGGGGTTCTTTAGATAGACCCTCTGAATGGGGTATACCCCAGTTGCCACATTCAACATCCCTTTTCAGCATGAAAAAATTCAGAGTGGTTGGCATGGTGTCCCAATTCCCTTCTGTCAATTGGTGTGAGCCTTTTCAGAGGGTAACATAACTAAATAGGAGCTAGAAATTGACTAGGCAGTTTAAGGATGAGGAACCCCCCCCCAAAAAAATTAACCAGTCTCTTTCTCAGCTGAGAACTCAAGACTTCCTAGACTAGCCATCAAGCACATATCTTTCTGGTAGTCCCAAAAGAGCAGGAAAAGAAGAAAGGAAAGAAAAAAAAGAAAAAAATGAAAAAAAGAGAATTACATACTAAGCCCTGAAGACTGATTCTTTATTCACAAGAAAAGAAGTGGAAATTCCCCATTTTTTATTTTTTTAAATGTTTGCTTCATTTGGCCATTGTTATTTTGTATTGTTTCTGTTTTCACATGAAAACAATAAAATAAGAAAAAAAAAGTTATGGCCTTGCTGGAGGAAGCATACCACTGGGGGAGGGCTGAGAGGGTTCATAGGCCTTACCAGATTCCCATTTGCTCTAGGCTTCTTGTGCCTTCTTGAAGATGTAAGCACTTAGCTTTCTGCTCCTGCTCTGACTACCTCACTGTGTCTCCCTGCCATGATGGACTCTAATCCCTCTGGAACCTGGAACCAGAAGCTCAGATCAAATCTTCTTCCTATGATTTTTACTTCTTATGACTTATCACAACATTTTATCATCATGCAATCAAAAAGTAGTGAAGAGAGAGTGCTAGCAGGTAGAGATGAGGCTTTGAAGTCAGCACCAGATTGATTTCTCCCTGTTTGGTCTATAGCTCACACACATATATATATATATGTGACAATATATATATATTGTCTCTAGCAATAGGATCTTACCATATAGAAAGATTTGGAATGCCAGAGGTGATGGATGACCACAGGAAATAGAATTTCCAGACAGCTGGTCAGTTAGTCATATGAACTAATAGCCATAGTGACAGTTTGCACAAGTCCCATGCAAACTAAATCCAGAAAAGAAGATCTCAGTATAGACATAAGGAAGTAAGAAGCTCTAACTCCACATAAAGCAATTGTGAAAACTGATGTTTCCTGGGAGGGGCAGAGACTGTCTCTTTCATTAGGGGAGTTTATGGTAGCATAGGTTAGACTTAGTAAACAGGAGGCTATACCACTTTAAAATTAAGTCTTTCCATACTTCATCCATCTTTTACTACATATAACCACTCAGGAAGAAGTGGATTGCCATAAATACCTCCCCCTTCAGTGACTGGGTCTTACCAGCCCAAATGTGTAGGGTACTTGTGTTGGTAATAATAACTGTTGCTTGTTTAGGGAGTACAATCTGCCAGGGAGTCAATATTTCACATATCTCCCTATCCTCAGGCTTTTCCATTCTTTCTACCAATTCTGTGATATTTCTTGAGTCTTAGTTGATGTAGTTTTCCCCTTTAAGTATGGACTTTCAACAGCCATTTACTTTCAGCATTTTCCCAGTTATGAGCATCTGTGTTCACTACTGACTACTGCAAAAAGTCAATTCTTTGTCCAAACACAGGAACATAACTAGAAAGCTTCCTCCTTGTTTAGTAGCCCTCATGATAGCCAGGGGCTATGAAAGCTGCTGGAAGAGAAGAATCATCCACACTGTTACTTAGCTGTGGACCCTGTCTGCAACAATCCTGACCACCCAGACAAGGTAATTACAGTGCTTTAACAGAGTGAACCCAATCATGGGGGTAACCAGTCAGGTTTTGTTAGGATTTAATGCTCACTACACAGGGGAAAATTCAAGTCTGGTTTAGGAATCCTGGTCAAAAGCCACTGTGTGTTCATAAGCCCATGTAGGAGAGCTACTGCTATTTTTTGCTAACTGGAATTGATGTGCCTGTTGAATTGCCTTCTTGGTCATAAACCATGTTTGTGACCAAAGAATGTGGATCTTAGTGTCTCACATTGAGGTTATCATTAGGCAGAAGTTACTTTCCCCAAATATCTCTCATATGCTGACTTTTGTAAAGTAGATAATATTTCTATAAATAAAAATTTAATTTGTTCAGAAAGCATAATAAGTACTGGTTTATAAATAAAAAGAAAGCTACTTTTGTATTTTCATTTGAATAAATTTATTAGAAAAAAGGAAATACTCCTGCCTAAAAATCAAAACACAGGATTTGTAACACAAATCTCCCATTGAAAGATAGTACAGGTGTTCTGAGAATGCATTTCAACAAATCCCTAAAGAGAGAAATTTGGAAAATTCGATGCAGAAGAGTCATAAAGCTCAGAATATATGAGGTTCAGAATCAGCAAGTCCAAAACATCATAGTTGGAGGAGGCAAGAATCTTCCATGGGGTCTTCAGTAGTAGTAGCCAAATCCAGATCCATAGCCAGAGCCACATCCATAGCCACAGCCCAGTCTGCCATAGCCACATCCATAGCCACAACCCAGTCTGCCATAGCCACAGCCATAACCACAGCCATAGCCATAGCCCAGGCCTCTGTAACCACAGCAGCCATAGCTCCGGCCACCATAGTAGTTTCCATAGTATCCACACATGGTGCTGGTTGTTGAGGTTCTCAGGTTGAGAAGGAGAGTAGGTGACTTGAGTGTGGACAGTTCTCCCTGTGGAGGGCCTTTTATATGTCTTCATGGAGGGAGGGGCCCACCATGTGCTCATACCATTGGGTAAGTTTATGAGTAATATAATTGTTTTGTTGTTGTTCAGCCAGGATAACACATCAGAGTCATTGAAGAAGTTTGCTTTGTTCAGTCTCTCATGTGAACATTCCTTATCTAGTTTAGGGTGAAATAAGCCTAGAGACTAATAATCAGACAATCCTGTGCCAAATGCTGCTTCTCTTTTAACTGTCCATAGCTATGTTCTATACAAAAGACTATAGTCTTTCTTCATTTAACATTTTCATTTCAATGATTTCATTACTCTAAAATATATTTGAAAAAAAGTAGTGCCTTTTGAATGTTTTTTCTTTATTCTCAAAGAAAATTGATTTCCTTCTTCAGGATTCTTGTTTCTCCTGCACTTGATTCTTCTAACTATAACACCAAACATGCCCTTATTCCTTGGTAACATTTTTCATTCTATTTTTTCTTCGAGAATTTGTTCTCAATTCTAAAAGTGGACAATTAAGATACTGCTCTTAGATTGTCCTCACAAACTCCCTCTTGTGGTATACATAATTCTCCTGTACCAATCTGTTGTGGTATTTCTAATTCTCATCTACAAATCTTAATCTCCAAATGGCAACAGGACTGTTCTCATATTGTCAGTTGTCATGCAGAATTATGACTGGAACCAAGATTTCATGATTTTCCATACCTACAGTCTCTTCCCTTCTAAATTTTTACATCTGAAAATGTAAATAAATCAATTTATATCAGTTCTCTTTTAGAGATATATCCTTTAGTGATTTCCAATAATATGCTATTGTTAGACTGTAAGAGGCACACAGTTCAAGTTCAGAATAATGACAATGAGAATACTAGCTCAAAACTGCATTAGAACTAATTATAGAAATATTTACCAAAAATCCAGTTTATATTCCAGCTGGAGTTGTTCTTTGCTATGCCTGGCCGCCTGGAGTTTGGAAGACATGCTTTTCAAGGTCCAGCCTGCCACTGGCTGAACGATATCCATGGGGATGCTGTATCAGGCTCTGATTCCCTTAATGGTGTCTTTAGAGCAATACACTTCAGACTCTTTTGGGTTGACAACTTTGTTTGCACCTTGAGGCTTCTCTCATTGAATTATTACTTTTCAAAAGTGGCAACGAAAATTATAGCCTTCCTCTTGTCTGTCTCAGATTCCTAAGGGACATTCCTTGTCACCTACTTGAATCATTCTTTATATTTACCTTAGCTCACATTCAAGTGTGGGGGTCACTATATGTCTTTCTACTGCCCTATCTTCAGTTCTATAATAGGACCCAACATAAAACTGATTAAAGTATGACAGAAGAAAAAATTCAAATCAGTGTAATCAAGTTTCATGTAATATTTAGTTTACAAAATGTTGAAATATGTACATATTTTATATATATTACATCATTATATCTGTGTTCATTTCTTACACAATAAACTGTAAAGATAAACAAAAACAAAACCATGTTTAACAATATCTTGAACTAAGGTGCAGACGTTATTCAGAATTAGAAGTTTGCTCTACTTTTTTTTTTTCTGTTCTAGATACCTGTTGAGGACCCCATAGTTCTCTGCCTGTCACATCTCTTTGACATCCTCTTCTTGGGAACAGTCCTTCATTTTCCATTGACTTCAATGGCAGTGATGATTTTTTTTTTTTTTTTGGTCTTTTCAAGACACAGTCTCCCTGTAGCCCAGCTGTCCTGGAACTCACTCTGTAGACCAGGTTGGTCTTGAACTCACAAAGATCCGCCTGCCTCTGCCTCCCAAGTGCTAGGATTAAAGGCATGCGCCACCACACCCGGCAGTGATGATTTTTAAGGATACAATGCTTTGTAGAATGTTGTTCGTTTTGAATTCATTATATCACTAGGCCTATTTAATGTGTCTTAAGGTATGATAAAAAAAAGTTAAGTCTATTTTGCTGAGGAATAATAAATGATGTAAAAAAAAACCTTTGGAAGATATTAAAATGCAATTTTAAAAAATAAAATTTTCCTACTAATGAAGAACAAGCAATTAGATATATAGGTATTTAAGCAGGACTAATGGTTATGGTAGGTTACTTTAGCATAGACACATGTTTGGATATGTTAATCCATAATTACAATTTTCCCCCTGTTAATATGACAGGGTCTTACTGGGCTATAAAATCTAACCTGTTAGAGGATGTAAGATGTGGCATCAGCATGGGTTATCTGGACAAACTGTCAGCCACAGTGAAAGAAACAGCCAGAACTGACCAGAGTCCAAGTCAACAGTCCAGAGAGAGTGGACTGTTTTACCTCTCATCCACCTGTGCCCCTTTTCTAAGCCTAGGAACAACCTGCGGAGAAGGGGGCGCTGTGTAGAATGTAAGGGCTGCGATTGGGGTGAATGGTGAAACTACAGCAATGTAGTCTGGCCACTCCTTTGATCAACTTGATTGAACAAACAACCTGTCCCCACCCCACTGGATGGTGGGGCTGTAGGTGTTTTGGGCACAACAGCCTGCAGATAGGTTTTGCATAAGGAAGCTTGTACCCATGGATTATCACTTTTAGCTAAAAATGAAAAAAAAAAAAAAACTGAGAGAAAGATGCAGGACAGTCATGGCAGAATGCATGATCTGGGATGGGGTGGGGGTGGGGGGGAGGGAAAGGGAAATAAGCCTGAACTGAATTGGAAAAAATGTATGAAATGCACAAAGCATCAATAAAAATTAATTAAAAAAAAAATAAAATAAAATTTTCCATTTCTCTGGGAATATAGTTCAGTGGCTTTAAGCAGCAAAGTCTAACAATACCATTGCTTTGAACCATATATAAAATTATATATGCATATATATATACATATATATGTGAAGAATACGTTAAAGTGAGTAATATTACTCCCACAGTAAGAATAAAAAATATTATCATTAAAGGATTTTCAAATCAACTCTTCCACATTGTTATTCCCTCCACAAGAATTCTTTCCATCCTCCTTACTCCTTTATTTTTCTTAATTTATTATTATTTATGTGTATGAGTGTACTGTCTGCATGTAGGTTGATGCACCTGTGTCCTGCAATGCCGTGGAGGTCAGAAGAGGGCGTTGGGTTCCCCTGTAACTGGAGTTAAAGATGGTTCTTAGCCACCATTTGGGTGCTGGGAATCGAACCCCGGTCCTCTGCAAGAGCAGTTGGCACTTTTAACTGCTGAGCCATTTCTCCAGCCCTTCTCCTTACTCCTTTAAATCATCTCTTTGCTTCTAGAATTGTATATGTAGAGACAAATGGAAGACATTGTTAAGCTGAGAAAAATTCAAATGAGATAAAATCTGTATCAATTATATATGTTAACTAATAATAGAATTTGAATTTGGCCTTGGAATAAACAAGCTAATAGGGATAGAAACTCTCGTTAAAGCACTTTAATTATTTACACATACTCTGACCCAAAACCAAGATTTCAAGGGTATATTGGTTGTGAGAAATATTTTAGGTAGCTTCAAAGCCAATTACCCATGAATGAGGATCTAGTAGTGTTTGTGGTTTTCCCACATACCATTCACTTGGTATATGAAACCTGGTGAACTTGACAGTCTAGGTATTTATCCAGCCACGCAAATGAGCTCTCTAATCCTGACACCACTTTGGGAACTAATACGGAGGCCTGGGCTATGTCTATAGCTATGGTAATTGTGGGTACAGATATGCCTGCTACCTTCCCTCCTGCTATGGAAAATATTGTTCTTCTGGCTTCTTTTTAGAAGCAAAGGACTTCTCTAGCATTTTCTTATGAAGCATTATGCTTTCTTCCAGCATTTTTTATAATAATTATGTTGTCTTCTAAGAAAAGGGAATAATATCTGAAACATATTATTGTGCAAATCAGAACTGTTTACATTGAAATGATCTTGAGGTTTGCTCAATGAAGGAAACTCCTTGATATTGTACTATTATCCTATAAGTAGTTACAGATTATCTATTAGGATAAATCAATATTTATACCATTAGTGTAAATTGTTTAGTATAAACTATTCTATTTATGGAAAAAAGTATAGATTCACTCAACTAAAAGATTATGCTTTTCCATTATTTACAATTTATAGGCTGATTTTGTATGTGTGATATTGTCAAAATCATTGTATGTGTATTTACATGTATGGTAAAGTCAATATCGTTTGCTGTCTGTAATTGACTACTTAGATATGTTAATTCTGAACAATAGTTATATTCAACAGACATTGCGACTATGTTTTTCCTGGAAGATCCCCAGGATGAGTATTGTCTGCCTTGATCTATCTAAAGACTCTTCTTTGGCATATCCAGTGTTTGACTGAAGAGATAGTAGTAAAGCAGTCATTTCTTTCTTATAATATAAAAACAGTAACATTTTATTCTCCTTGTTATTTGATATTTGTATGTGACTCTATGTCCATGTATTATTTCTTTACATTTTGAATTTTTACTGATTCTTTTAGTTTGAGATAATAAACATTTTTCAACTTGTGCATTTTTTTTAATTTTTAAAACATCTTTATTGATTTTTTTACCTTTTTTTAATAAATAATTTTTTATTGATGTTTTGTGTATTTCATACAACATTTTCCAATTCAGTTAAGGCATATGTCCCCTTCCCTTCCCCCCACCCCACCCCTACCCATCCCAGATCATGCATTCTGCCGTAAGTTTTCTGCATCTTTCTCTGCTTTTTTGTTTTGTTTTCATTTTTTTAACAATAAGTGATAATTTGTGAGTACAAGCATCCTTCATGTAAAACCAATTTGCAAGCAGTTGTGCCCAAACCCACACAGCTCATGGGTCCCACCATCCAGCAGGGGGGGCTTGTATGTTCAATCAAGTTGATTCAATGAGTGGCCAAGTCTATATTGTAGTTTCACCCCATTAACCAATCAAAGCCCTCACATTCTACCACGCCCACTCTTCTGCCGATTGTTCCCTAGGCCTAGAAAAGGGGCACAGGGGTTGGAAGCAAAAATACCTCTACTTTTTCTGGAGCTGATGTCTTGGTATCTAGTCAGTTGGCCTTGTTTTCTTATGGGCTGCAGCCTGTCCAGTATCACCCTTTCAATCTATAATGAGCAATGCAATTTAAATATCTACTACAGGAGGCTCTGACATCAAACAATGGATTATCTACACCCCCCCCATAGGAGATGTTGGCCAGGGGATCCAAGCTCCCACAAATGGTAAAGGCTCATTGCCTCCAAACCGGGATATCGGCAGGAAGCGAGGTGATAAGGCCCTGCTGTTGAGACCTGATATAAACATGGGAAAAGATGTATGGAGACCGCACTTGCAAGTTACAGTTGGTCTCTGGGATCCCAGAGAGTGTCTGTTACCAAAGACCACTAAAACAATAAAGGAAATATAGTTCTTCTTGAGTCACACAAGATCCTCCATCAGCACCAGCTCCACCTCATCTGCTGGAAATACTGTGCAAGCAGAGGCAGCCATATCTCTGTATATTCCCTCAAACTTCTAATTGGCTATTAGCTCTTCTCCTTGGAGGAATAACCCAGGCTTGATGCCACAAGTTTGCATTCTCTAATGGTTAGGAGATGTCTTAAACCACACGAAGACCCTGCCATACGTAACAGAAGAAAATGTAAATCACGAATTAACATACCATCCAAAAATAACATCTGTTTCTATACCAAATTAACCTACCCTAACAATTAGTAGTGTTTAAATACTTTTATATCTAATGTGTGTGTTCATTAGTAGGATCGAACGGCTATATATTATACTGTTTAATACCTAAATATCAACTTGTGCATTTTAATACCATGCATGGTTTGCTGTCTGGCATTTCCACTATGCTATAGGAAAACAGAGAATTTCATGTCCTTTTCATTGCGTCGTCTCTTTGTTTTTTTACCTACTTATTTAAGCTACCGTAAGATATACACCAACCTGTCAAACACAGGAGAAGCATAGAAGAAAGCACAAAGTTCTATCATTAAGGAAAACCATTGGAGAGCATGGTAGTAGTGCCCCACTACCACAAATTATGCAGTTGAGTTTCCTGCATTTGGGGGAAATCGCAGGGTTCAGCACATCAGAAGTGCAATGGATAAGCCTCTCACTGGGAAAACCACCTTCTTGATGATGGTATCTCCCCTGCCAAGTAAGTATTGCATTATCTCTTTCAAGAGGCAAGGATCTACATGTGGTTTGTAAATAGACCTGCTATTTTTCATAATGATTGATTAAGTAGAATAAAATTAGCAAAAACGTCGTAACTAATATGTGTAGCTAGATGAAGGCTTCTGATCTTAGTATGGAATTGAGTTTCTCTTAAATAAAAACTGTTAATTCACATATCTATCATTGTTAAATACACACAGACACACAGATACACACAAGCAAACACATAACACACACACACCCCACACACAAACCCAAAGACACCCACAACATCCATACACATGCTCCACTTCCTTATCGATGCACAGTCATCACACACCACACACACACACCACACACATATTTTTATTATATATATATATATATATATATTACAGGCATATAACTATACATATATAAACACATACTCACGTTACACATGCATCTTATCAGATACACACAAAACCAATGAAAAATATAAGGAAATGAAACTCAATGCTATCAGTAAAGGTATTTTCTAGTTGAAAACCATCAGGAGGTAAAGAAAAACTAGAAACCAAGCACTTCCACAGGAGTTAATTATTATCTTTCTCTCCTAAGTTGATTTTTGTCAGAGTATTTTATCAGAGCAATAGAAATCAAACTAGGACAGCAAATGTAGCAATAGATCATTATATTGTACTGGGTTTAATCAATTGGTAGAAACTAAATATTTCCAGTTGAGTTCATGAAGAATAACCTACGAATTCTAAACACCTAAAACAGATGTTCTCAATGTGCTCTAAAATACTATGATTAAAGTATTTGGAGAAGGAGCTGGAGAGATTGCTCAGTGGTTAAGAACACTGGATTCCTAATGCATCTGAGTTAAATGGAGATATAAATCGCTGTTGTCCACATTTGTTTTACATAAAATGTGTAGAGCAATAACTTTGGGATTGGCACATCCAAAATGTTCTCTATAATTATTGTGTACAGTATCACCTTGTAGCATCCTCTTTAAGATGATTTAATGTAAAAATTAAGTTTGCTTCCAAGTTAATCACTATATAGTCACCCAAAACACATGCGTGAATTTGATGAAATCTTGTGCCTTGATTCACCCTATAGTATGTATAAATACAACTGTCTTCTGGAGATCATGGGTTAAAAAAGGGGGGGGGCGATACAGAAAGACATGAAACTTTTCGTCAAAAACCTTACAATTAAAATCCTAAAACTAACTAGGGAAAAGATTTGTGAGGTCCCAGCAAGACCCAATGTCACAACTTATGGCTGAGAAGAAAAGATACAGCTTTGCACTGAGTAGGATGTACCAGAGAGTGCCAACAGAAAGGTTGCTCTCTGAACATGAAAGGAAGAAAAGCCTCAGATTTACTATTTAAACATCAAACCCCTCTGTGGATCCCTCTTGACACTTTTTTAATGATGTCGTTAATGAAACTTACCTTCTAGTGCCGCAAGGTTTTGATATGAGAGATTCTCTTGCCCCCCCCCCATAGAAAAGAGAAGAAATATGATGATGATGAGGTCTGCTCTCCAACTGTAAATTGGAGACAACTATTATAGAGGTATACTCTTATAAAACCAGTAAAAACTGCCTTCTTAATTGACTAATAGACATAAGAATGTGAATACGCTTATTCTCTGTTCAGAACCAAATATAATACTAAAGTCCTTAAGCTATTCACTTAAGCAAAATATATTAATACAGGAGCTCTGACATCAGCAATGGATTATTCTACCAGGGAGATGTTGGCCAGGGGATCCAAGGCCCAACAAAAGGGAAAGGCTCCTTGCCTCTAAACTGGAATACCTGCAAGAAGAGAGGCGATAAGGCCATGCTGCCGAAGACCTGACGTTAACATGGGAAGATGTATTGAGACCACACATGCAAGTGTACCAATGGCCTCTGGAATACCAGAGAGTGTTACCAAAGGCCACTCAACCAATAAAGCAAATACGGGTCTCCCTGAGTCAAGCAAGACTCCACCGTCAGCACCAGCTACACCTCACCTGCCTGGAAATGCTGTGCAGCAGAGACAGCCATATGCCTGTATATCCCAAACCTAATTGGCTATTGGCTCTCTCCTTGGAGGAATAACCCATGGCTAATGCCACAAGCTTACATCCTCTACAGGTTAGGAGATGTTATAAGCCACAGTAAGACCCTGTCATATTTAACCGGAAAAAATGTAATTCATGGATTAACATATCATTCAAACATATGTGTCTATACCAAAGTAACCAACCATAACTATTAATGCTGTTTAAATACCTATATATCTAATTGCTTGTGCTTCATTAGTAGGATCGAAAAGTTATTCCTGGATAAACTGTCAGCCCATGAAAAGAAACAGCCAGAATTGACCAGGGTCCAAGACAACAGCTCCAGAGAGAGTGGACTGTTTTGCTTCTCATCCACCTATGCCACTTTTCTAAACCTAGGGAACATTCTGCGGAAGAGGGGGCATGGTAGAATGTAAGGGCTGTGATTGGGGTGAATGGTGAAACTACAGCAATGTAGTCTGGACACTCATTTGATCAACTTGATTGAACATAGAACCCCTCACCCCCCGCTGGATGGTGTAGCTGTGGGGGTTTGGGCACAACAGCCTGCAAATTGGTTTTACATGAAGGATGCTTGTACTCATGGATCATCACTTATAGCTAAAAAATGAAAAAAAAAACTGAGAGAAAGATGCAGGACAGTTATGGCAAAATGCATGATCTGGGATGGGGTGGAGGTAGGGGGGAAGGGAAAAGGAAATATGCCTGAACTGAATTGGAAAATGATGTATGAAATGCACAAAGCATCAATAAAAAAAAAAAGAACACTGGATTCTCTTGCTGAAGACCTATGTTCAATATCCAGTACCCACATGGTAGCTAACATCCCCCTATTCCAGGGGATCTGACACCCTGTTCTTTCCTCTGTGGGTACTGCTTGACACAGATGCACTTACATACATATAGGCATAGCACTCATACATTAAAATAAAAATCAATTAATTAAAAAAATTATCTGGAGAAAAAGACACAATGAAAAAATATTAAGTAGAAATTCTATATCGCAGTAGAGTTCAAGTCAGAAAGGTTTGAGTTCACATAGCCCACTTTACATTGTAATGCCTTAATCACAAGAGGTGAATCTCCATGAGAAATAAATCTATCTGCAAAAACAAAAAAACTAGAAAATCATTATATATCTGATCCTAGCCTGCCTTCCTTCCTTCCTTCCTTCCTTTCTTCCTTCCTTCCTTCTTTCCTTCCTTCTTTCTTTCCTTCCTTCTTTCCCCATTCCCTCCCTCCCTTCCTCTCTCCTCCTTTCCTTCTGACAAGCCTTCTTTCTTCCTTCCTCACTCCCTTCAATTTTGTTCTTTTTTTCTTTATTTTATGTTGTTTTGGCATTTCTGAAAATAAACCAAGGATATATCTACCCCCCCACACACATACACGGGAAAAAAAAGGCAGTTTGTTAGAAACACAGTAAATATGGAGGACTTTATTAGACCACTACCAAAACAAAATGCATTCTGCAGGAAAAAATGAAAAAGGTTACACTTAATCATCCTAATAATTGAAGTAGTTATTTTGATATAATATATACATATATGTATATTATATATATTATACACATAAAAATAATATTTCTACAAGCTTCCAGAAAATATTACATATTTTGGAGAAGGTTCCATATGGTGCTGAGTAGCAAGTATATTCTCTGTTGTTTGGGTGGAATATTCGGTAGATGTCTGTGAGGTCCATTTGGTGTATTGTATTGTTCAGTTCAGATGTCTGTTTATTCTTCGTCCAGTTGACCCATCTAAAGGGCCCAGTGGGGTATTGAAGTCCCCCATTATTAGTGTGTTGGGATTAATCTGTGCATTAAGTATTTTAACAATTGCATTTATAAAGTAAGGTGCTCCAGAGATTGTTGCATATATATTCATGATTGTGCAATCTTCATNATATATTTGTATATGTATATATACAAATATATGTATATATTATATATATAAAACCTCGACAAAAATAATATTTCTACAAGCTTCCAGAAAATATTACATATTTTGGAGAAGGTTCCATATGGTGCTGAGTAGCAAGTATATTCTCTGTTGTTTGGGTGGAATATTCGGTAGATGTCTGTGAGGTCCATTTGGTGTATTGTATTGTTCAGTTCAGATGTCTGTTTATTCTTCGTCCAGTTGACCCATCTAAAGGGCCCAGTGGGGTATTGAAGTCCCCCATTATTAGTGTGTTGGGATTAATCTGTGCATTAAGTATTTTAACAATTGCATTTATAAAGTAAGGTGCTCCAGAGATTGTTGCATATATATTCATGATTGTGCAATCTTCATGGTTAATTGTTCTTTTGATAAAGATGTAATGGCCCTGTTTTTCTCTTCTGATTAGTTTTACTTTCAGGTTTATTTTGCTGATATTAAGATAGCAAATCCTGCTTGCCTTTTGGTTCCATTTGCTTGGGATTTTTTTTCCATCCTTTCACTTTAAGTTGGTGCCTATCTTTGATGGTGAGATGATATATTTCCTGTAGACAGCATATAGATGGATTCTGTGTTATAATCTATTCTTCCAGTCTATGTCTTTTGATTGGGGAATTAAGCCCATTAATACTTAAGGTTATTATTGAGAGGTGTGTTGCTTCTTTTCATCCTATTTTCTATTTGCATTCTTTGCCTAGATTTGTATTTTTGTAGTTATACTTTTATTGGTTTCTCTCTCACACAATTTGGGAATAGTTGATAATTTCTTCTGTCTTTTGAATTGCTTTGAGTATTTCCTAAAGGGTTAATTTTTTGGACATGTATTCTTTCATCTTGCTTATATCATGGAGGATTTTTCTTTCTCCTTCAAAATCGACAACATACTGGGACACAAAATAAACCTCAACAAATACAAAAAAATTGAAATAATTTCATGCATTCTATCAGAGCACAGTGCAATAAAGCTCAATATCAACATTAGGATAAGTTCTACTACCTATAAGAACACATGGAGACTACAAAACACATTCCTGAAAAATGAATGGGTCAAGGAAGAAATAAAGGAAGAAATAAAAACATTCCTGGAACTAAATGAATACGACAATACAACACAAAACCTATGGGATACATTAAAAGCAGTCCGAAGAGGGAAATTTATAGCCCTGGGTGCCTACAAAACAAAACAAAATAAAACAAAAAACCCACAAAAAACAAACAGAAAGAGTGCAAATAAACAATCTAACACTGCAGCTAGAAACACTTGACAGCCAACAACAAATAAACCCTAAACCCAACAGACAGGAAGAAATAAAAATGAGAGGAGAAATCAATGAAATACAAAGAAAGAAAATAAAAAGAATCAATGAATCCAAAGGTTGGTTCTTTGAAAGGGTAAACAAGATAGATAAACCTCTAGCACAGTTAACTAGAAGAAAGGAAGAGCAACTCCAAATCAATAAAATTTGTGATGAAAGGGGAAACATCACAAAAGACAATGAAAAGATCCAGACAATCATATAAGGATACTTCAAAAACCTATACTTTACTAAATTTGAAAAGAAATGGATGAATATCTGAAATCCTGGGAATCACCAAAGCTTAAGGAAGAAGAGATTGGCAGTATAAACAGACCCATAACATTTGAGGAAATTGAAGATATGATAATAAACCCCCCAACTAAGAAAAGAAGCTCAGACCCAAGTGGTTTCAAAGCAGAATTCTATAAAACATTTAAAGAAGACTTATAGCCATTACTTCCCAAACTGTTCAGAGGAATACAGAGGGAAATATCCCGAATTACCTCTATGAAATCAGCATCCCTCTAATACAAAAACCAGGTAAAGGTACAACCAAAAAAGAAAACTATAGACCCATTTATTAATGAACATAGATGCAAAAATTCTCATCAAAATACTTGGAAACCACATACAGAGCCACATCAAAAAGATCATCCATCATGGCCATGTTGGATTCATACCAGAGATGCAGGGATAGATCAACATATGTAAATCAATAAATAACATAAAACACATAAATGGACTGAAAAACAAAAACCACAGGATCATCTCAATTGATGCAGAAAAATCCTTCTGCAAAATCCAGCATCCCTTCATGCTTAAAGTCCTAGAAGGAATTGGACTGGAGTAAGCATTCCTCAATGTAATCAAAGCCGTATACAAGAAACCCAGAGCCAACAAAATGCTAAATGGAGAAAAGTTATAATTCCCCTTAAAGGCAGGAACACAATAAGGCTGCCCCTATTGCTAAACCTCTTCAATATAGTACTTGAAATGTTTGCTAGGAAAATAAGACAAGAAACGGAAATTAAAGGAGTACTAATTGGAAAAGAAGTCAAGCTATCCCTTTTTGCACACAATTTGATAGTTTACCTAAGGCATGCTAAAAACTCAAAAAGAAAACTCCCAGAAATGATAAAAACTTTCAGTAAAGTGGCGGGATATACAATTAACTTACAAAAATCTGTAGCCTTTCTATACACCAACAACAAGCAACTGAGGAGATCTTCTAACTCACAATAGCATCAAAAACAACAAAATACCTAGGACCAAGCCTAACCACAGACACCAAAGATCTCTACAACAAAAATTTCAATCCCCTGAAAAAGGAAATTGAAGAGGACATCAGAAGATGGAAAGACCTCTCATGCTCATAGATTGGAAAATTAATATAGTAAAAATGTCCATTCTGGACTTGAATGCACAGAGCTTAGATTGGGGATTTCCCAGGACCACCTGAAACACAGCTGGTATAAGAGGTGGGCCTGTTACCACTCTGAGACTGAAGCAGAGAATACCTGGGCATGGGCTAAGCAAGGCATACCCACCCCAACTGGAATTGCTGAGGGATTGTCCAAGTGGATTCTTTGGAGAATCTTCAAAAAGGGAAGACCGAGTTAGACTTCCAATATATAAACAAAATTGAAAGCCTAAAACTTAGACAAGTCAACACTCCATAAACAAGGAGAAAAATAAATCAAACAAACAAATGAAGAAGGCATCTGAAGGAGGCAAGCCAAGTAAGCCTTCAACACTGTGAAGAGGCATTTGGGATTCACATTGGAATACAGGCAGAGAAACGTGCATGCCAGGGGCACGATGAAGGGACAACATGGGGAAGGTACAGGATAATTCCACACCAAGCTCTACTAACCTTGTGAGAGATTCCTACAGTGGATTGCCACCTGGAGATGGCCCAGGACACAGATCATAGAAGAACAATTGCAGACATATTCAAAGAAATCAAAGAATATAAAGAACAAGTCAGAGAACTAAGGAGAGAGAATGAAAAACTCAAGAAGGACCTAGAGGGAGAGAATGACAAACACCAGAAGGAAGTGGAAACACTGAAAAATGAAACCAACCAGTGAAGCAAGGAGCTACAGGAAGAGATTGAGAAGCTCCAAAAGGAAGTGGAAATAGTAAAGAAATCACAAGATGAAATGAAAAAGAAAATCGAACACTCATCCAATCAAGAGAAAAGGAATGGAAAAAGCCTCAGAAGTAGAATGGAGTAAGCAAAACAAAGAATATGAGACCTGAAAGATAGCACAGAACAACCAAAAACCTCAAGTAAAGATAATGAAAAATTTAAAAAAAACCCACAAAAGTGGAATAACCAAGAATCCTGAGACACTATGAAAAGATCAAACCTCTGCATCACAGGGATAGAAGAAGGAGAATACCGAGAATGGTATTGGTCAGATCTTCAACAGAATAATAGATAAAAATTTCCCCAAACTAAAAAATGACAAACCAATACAAATACAAGAAGCACTTAGAACTCCAAACAGACAAGATCAGAAAAGAAACTCCCCACGCCATATAATAGTTAAAATGGTAGACTCTTCAAAAAAGACAAAATTCTGAAAGCCACAAGAAAAACAAAAATTACATATAAATGGATACCCATCAGAATTACAAGTGACTTCTCAGTGCAAACTACGAAAGCAAGAAGAATGTGGAGCAAAACATTCCCAGTGTTAAAGGACTATAGATGCCAACCCAGGTTATTATTCCCAGCAAAAATGTCAGTTACAGTTGAAGGAGAGAGAAAAATATTCCATAACATAAACAACATGATAGAATACACGTCCGGAAAACCAACCGTTTAGAGAATACTTGAAGCAATTCAAAGGACAGAAGGAAGGAGCAACTATCCCCAGGCATCTAGAAAGAGAAATTAATAAAAGCATAACTGCAGAAGTAGAAACCTAGGCCAAAAATGCAAATGGTTAATAAGGAGAAAGGAAGCAATACACAACTTTCAGGTTACAACCTTAAATATTAATGGACTAAACTCCCCAATCAAAAGACATAGACTGGAAGATTGGATTAGGAAACAGAACCCATCTATATGGTCTCTACAACACATCCATCTTACCCTCAAGGATAGGCACCAATTTACAGTGAAAGGATGGAAAAAATATTCCAAGCAAATGGTACCAAAAAGAAAACAGGTGTTGCTATTTTAATATCAGACAAAATAGACTTCAAAGTAAAAGAAAAAAAGAGGCAAAGAAGGCCATTATATCTATATCAAAGGAATAATTGACCATGAAGATTTCACAATCATGAATATATATGCACCAAATTCTGGTGCACCAAACTTTATAAAGACAATTCTCCAGGACTTCAAGGCACAGATTAACCCCAGAACACTCATAGTAGGGGACTTCAATACTCCACTGAGCCCTTTGGACAGGTCAACAGGACAAAGAATAAACAGAGAGACATCTGAACTGAATGATACTTTACACAAAATAGACCTCACAGACATCTACTGAATATACACCCAAATACCAGAGAATACAATTTCTACTCAGCACCCCAAGGAACATTCTACAAAATTGATCATATACTGGGACGCAGAAAAAAATTCATGGATTAGCATACCATCCAAACATCTGTGTCTATACCTAAGTAACTTACCATAACAATTAATGATGTTTAAATACCTATATATCTAATTGCATGTGCTTCATTAGTAGGATTGAAAGGTTATGCCTGGACAAGCTGGCAGCCCATGAAAGAAAACAGCCAGAATTGACTAGAGACCAAGACTACAGCTCCAGAGAAAGTAGACTGTTTTGCTTCTCATCCACCTGTGCCCCTTTTCTAAGCCTAGGGAACAATCTGCGGAAGAGGGGGCGCAGTAGAATGTAAGGGCTGCGATTGGGGTGAATGGTGAAACTACAACAATATAGACTGGACACTCATTTGATCAACTTGATTGAACATACAAGGCCCCCCTGCTGGATGGTGGGACCCATGAGCTGTGTGGATTTGGGCAGAACTGCTCGCAAATTGGTTTTACATGAAGGATGCTTGTACTCACAAATTATCACTTATTGTTAAAAAAATGAAAACAAAACAAAACAAAACAAAAAAACCCAGAAAGATGCAGAAAAAGTTACAGCAGAATTCATGAAGGGGATATATGCCTGAACTGAATTGGAAAATGATGTATGAAATACACAAAGCACCAATAAAAAGAAAAAAAAATAAAAGAGAAAAAAAAAGAATGAATTTAAACCCCTACCTCTCACCCTGTACAAAAGTCAACTCCGGATGGATCAAAGACGTCAACATGAAACTCAAAACTCTGAACATGACATAAGAAAAAGCTGCCAACAGCCTACAAGACATAGGCATAGGAAAAGACTTCCTAAATCAGACAGCAGCTGCACAAGAAATAAGATGGACAATTGACAAATGGGACCTCATTAAACTCAAAAGCTACTTTCCTTCAAAAGGAATAATCAAGGAAGTGAAGAGAAAACCCACAGAGTGGGAGGAAGCCTTCCCTGCAGATACATCTGACAAAGCATTGGCTTCCAGAATATATAAACTACTCAAAAAACAAAGAATTAAGAATACAAATGACCCACTCAAAGATGGAGCAGGGAGCTGAACAGATACTTCACAAGTGAGGAATTAGAAATGACTGAGAAACATCTTAAAACATGTTCAATGTCACTAACAATTAAAGAAATGCAAATTAAAACCACTTTAAGATATCCTCTCACTCTGATAAGACAGGCTAGTATCAAAAAACAAATGATACCAAGTGCTGGAGAGGTGGTGGGGAAAGGAGAACACTCATCCACTTCTGGTGGGAATGTAAACTTGCCCAGCCACTAGGAAAGCAGTGTAGAGAACCCTTGCAAGACTCAAAATGAGCTTGCCACCTGACCCAGTCATACCACTCCCAGGTATATACCCACAAGACTCATCTTACTGCAGAGATACATGCACAGCCATGTTTATTGTAGCTCTCTTCACAATAAGGAAGAGCTGGAACCAATCCAAGTGCTCCTCAACTGATGAGTGGATAGAGAAAATGTGGTACATCTACACAATGGAGTTCTGTGCAGTGGTAAAGAAAGATGACATCATGAACTTTACAGGTAAATGGATGGAGCTAGAAGATATCATGCTAAGTGAAGTAACACAGTCCCAGAAAAAAAAACAACAAATGGTATCCCTCATCTGTGGATGCTAGTGCCAATTGTATGGCATACTGAGAAACATTAATGTGATTTGAAAACAACTCTGATCTTATATTGTGAATCCCTTAAAAATAAATTAAAAAATTAAAAAATGTGTCCATTCTACCCAAATTTATACACAGATTCAATGCAATCCCAATTAAAATAGCCAAGAGTTTCTTCACAGACTTAGAAAAAAATATCCTTAAATTCATATGGAAAAACAAAAGACACAGAATAGTCAAAGCAATACAGGCTGGATCTCTATTCCAGACTTCAAGCTATATTACAGGGCTATTTTCATAAAAACAGCCTGATAGTGGTGCAAAAACAGACCTGTATGCCAATGGAACAAAACTGAAGATTCAAACTTGAGCACACACAATTTCAGCCACCTCATATTTGACAAAGAGCAAAAGAAACAATCAGGGAAGTGAAGGGAAATGCCAAAGAGTGGGAGGAAACCTTCACCAGTGATACATCTGACAGAGCATTAATATCCAGAATATATAAACTACTCAAAAACAAAGAAAGAAGTAAGAAACCAAAGGACTCACTCAAAAGATGGACTAAAGAGCTGAACAGAGACTTTACAAGTGAGGAAATAAAGATGGCTGATCTTACAAAATGTTCAACATCACTAATCATTAAGGAAATGCAAATTAAAACCACTTTAAAATATCTCACTATAATAAGAATGGCTAGGATCCAGAAAACAAATGATACCAAAAGCTGGATAGGTTCTGGGGAAAGGGGAACACTCATCCACTGCTGGTGGGAATGTAAACTCATACAACCACTATGGAAAGCAGTATGGACACCCTGAAAAAGAAAAAATGAGCTTATCACCTGACCCAGCCATACCACTCCTGGGTATATAGCCACCAGACTCATCCTGCCACAGGGATACATACACAACCATGTTCATTGCAGTTCTCTTCACAATAGAGAAGAGCTGGAACTTACCCAAATGCCCATCAACTAATGAGTAGATAGAGAAAATGTGGTACATCTACACAATAGAGTTCTACACAGCTGTAAAGAAAGATGGCATCAGGAACTTTGCAGGTAAATGAATGGAACTAGAAAATATTATGCTAAGTGAATTAGCACAGTCCCAGAAAAGCAAACAATGAATGGTATCCCTCATTTGTGGATGCTAGCACCAAGTACCTAGTTGTAAGGCAAACTGAGCAACCTCAATGTTATATACCCTTTTCCCTGAAAACGACTGTGCTCTGATAATATAAATCCCTTAACAGGCTCAAGGATTAACCCATAACTTATTTTTATATTCTGTAATCTTGGTATATTGATGGAGGATATGTAGGCATATTTTAGAATGTTAAAATTTAAAAAGTAAAACAAAACATGTGAATCCTGAAATATGATATGGCAATGACAGTTTTTGTACAGATGATATAAGTTTAGTATAGGTGTGACATATATATGCATATGTTGAAGCAATACAGATTGGTGGGGACAACAACATCAGAGGAACTGGGACAGGAACTGACTTGAAGCGTAAAATTCCCCCCAAGAACAATAATCCTCTGCTTTGGAAAACTTTGAAAAGAATCAGAAAAAGATACAGGGCAGGAATGGCAGGGTGCATGAATTCGAGTGGGGTGGGGGCATGGAAGGGGAGATGAGTGTAGATTGGAATGAGAAACTATGTATGAAATGCACAAAATTTCTGTAAAAATGTTAAAAAAGGAAATATTACATATTGATAAAATATTTGGAAACACCTTACCTGTGCCCCTTTTCTAAGCCTAGGGAAAAATCTGCGGAAGAGGGGTCACGGTAGAATGTAAAGGCTGCGATTGGGGTGAATGGTGAAACTACAACAATATAGACTGGACACTCATTTGATCAACTTGATTGAACATACAAGCTCCCCCTGCTGGATGGTGGGATCCATGAGCTGTGTGGGTTTGGGCACAACTGCTCGCAAATTGGTTTTACATGAAGGATGCTTGTACTCACAAATTATCACTTATTGTTAAAAAAAATGAAAACAAATCAAAACAAAACAAAAAAACAGAAAGATGCAGAAAAGTTACGGCAGAATGCATGATCTGGGATGGGTAGGGTTGGGGTAGGGGGAAGGGAAGGGGATATATGCCTGAACTGAATTGGAAAATGATGTATGAAATATGCAAAGCATCAATTAAAAAAATAAATAAAATATTTGGAAACAGTGAAAATGATTTTTGAAGGAATATAAATTACATTATAGCTCTCTGCCTATTTGAAAATGAAGGTAGAATTTGCAAAAAATCCCCCAAAGTATTGGCAACTCAAATAAGACTCTATAAGTCTCTCTCTCTACATATATATGTATATATATATATATTTGTCCAATTTTATATATATATATATATATATATATCTGGACATCAGCAGGAGGAGTTGCAAATATGGGAAATATGGGAGAGAATGTAAATACCATTAAATTATATTGTTTGGAAATCAAAAAATATAAACAAGAAAACAATAGACAGTCCCTTGATATTTAAATTCCTGATTAGATTCCTATCCTGCAAGAGAGAAAATGCACCATAAAATTATAGCTTTAAAATGAATAGTCATTCTAAAATTTTACTTGGAAATCTATGAAAATAAAGGAACTAAACAATTTTATGAGTGAAAAATAATATAATAAAAGAAATTAATTTTTAAGTTTTTACTACCTTCAGGAAGAACAGTAAACTAAAGTAAGTGCAAGGAAGGAAATTAACTAAAAAGCAGAATATACTAAAGAGGAAAACAGAAAGAAGCAACCGAGTTTTATTTTACTTTGGTTGTGTGATACTGGGTTAATTTTGTATGGATTCTCATATGCTGTGAAAGTTCTCTACCATGGAACTATATTCTCAGGCCTTTTAAAATGTGTTTTCCTTCCTTAAAAACAAAGTGCTCTTTGTAACTTTGAACTTACAATCCTTACCTTAGACTTTGGGTACCTGGATGTCACCACAAACAGAAGTAGATAACTGACTTTTGAAATGACTTAAAATGCTTTTATTTGAAGGGATTATTAATAAACCATTTGACCCAACATTTTTTTCAAATTATTGGTGATTGCTTTGCTGATGTCAATGGATACAAAGAGAAGCAAAACTATTAGATTTAGAGATTAAAAAGGAGCTAATTTCTTTAGAAGCAGAAGAAACTGTTAAAGGTATGCTGACAATGTCGATCCCAGATATCTTATCTAGTAAATTCATACAAATTTTGAGAAAGAATAATTCCATTTTTTAAAAATTACATTGTGAATGCAGGGATACATCTCAATCCCTTTCATGGAAGACATAGTCTTTCTCTCTAGGTGGACAGACTATGAGCTCCTTGTATGGGGTTTGAAAAAGGCCTGTGACTTCCTAGTACCAAATAGAGCCAAATCAAAGCTGATGTTAAATTGTGTATGTAATTATATCATGTAAAATTGTTTCATCTTCCTGTAGTTTTTTTTTCCCTCAAAAGCTTTGAGATGATATTATTTGGAGCTCACAGGGTAGGAAACAACTGATAGTGTCTGGGTGGATAGGATAGCTTCCAAATGCAAGTGCTTTCTTTGTGGAGCACCTCAGGTAACTGAACACTACCAAGAATAACCAAATCGTGGAAATAGTCCTCCTCAGCTGAGTTTCAGGTATCTCCACAGGTCTGATCAGTCAATTGTCAAACAATCTTCATTTGACAGCCAGAAACTTTCACTCTAAAAGTAGATTGATATTTTATCCAATTATTGTTGCTCAACATAAATGTCAAATAGTTGCACATTGCACTATTTCATGAAACAAAATATTGCAAGCATTTTTGTGAAGCAAAAACAAAATGAGAAAACATTTATTTTGATATTAAGGTATATAAAAACTGGAAGCCATTAATTCACTATGTTATTTAACATGTGGCATATAATTATTAAGCTAATTTATTCACAGTATTGCATTTAGTAGAGAACTATGTAAATGATAAATTTTTCCTCATTATTGGAAAGACAAATGGAGCTTTACATGACTGTGTTTTCATAAAACAACTCTCCTTGGGCATAGTAAAAATTAGTGTCCATAGCCTTGAGAGTTGGCTCAGAGTTTAGGAGCCTCTGTCTGTTCTTGCAGAAGGAACCAGTTCAGTTCCCATCACACAGTGGCTGGTCCCAATCATCTGTAACTCCAGTTTCAGGAGATTTAGCGCCCTCTTCTGGAGGGAACTGAATGTACATGGTGCACACATAAATTCACGCATTACAGCCATACACATAAAACAAAAATAAATAAATCTTAAAAAAAAAAGAAGCTGGAATTTGTCTTTAGATTAAAGATCTTTATTAGGGCAAGAGAGAAATGAAGATGGCCATTCATGTAACTAAGGCTGTTGCTCTTAACACATCATTGTGATGAGCATAGAACTCCATCCTACTTCAAGAGGAAAATTTAGGGACTTCATAGCCTTCATAGAGCTCAATGACAGAGCAGGTATTCTCGCAGGCTTGATCATGGGAAGTTGCAATGATGAGTCCTGAGGTCTCCGATGGAGAGCTTGAGAATTTCTATTTTTTTTTTCAAGTTGTGTCTTCAGTAGTAGTAGCCAAATCCAGATCCATAGCCAGAGCCGTATCCATAACCACAGCCAATGAGAGAGCGTGAGCCATAGCCGTAGCCACAGCCCAGTCTGCCATAACCACAGCCATTACCGCAGCCATAGCCATAGCCCAGACCTCTGTAGCCATAGCCCAGACCTCCGTAGCCACAGCAGCCATAGCCACGGCTGCCATAGTAGTTTCCGTAATAGCCACACATGGTGCTAGTTGTTGAGGTTGTTCTTTGGTAGAGAAAGAGTGTGGGTGACTTGAGACTGGATAGTTCTCCTGTGGAGTTCCTTTTATATGTCTTAAGTGAGGGAGGGGCCCACCATGTGCTCATGCCATTGCTTTATTTTATGAGTCATAGGTTAATGTGCTCTTAAAAATATCTAAGGCATTAGAGAAGCATTCTTTCCCAAACCATGGTGGCTTTAATTCAGTGTGCAGTCCTGTAACAAAGCTGATTTTCACACCACGTATTCAGTTAAAACTTGAGAAACAAGCTGTCATCTAAAAAAGGAGGATTTTCAATAGTTTCAGTTGGCTTACTTTCAACCACTGATCATTATTTTTGTCTTGACTTTCAACAATCATATTGTTTGCTGTCCTTGTTGTGATACTTTTCAATACTTGTTTAGTACAAAACAAATAGTGAAGTGTTGGGTACCTAACTCAACAGTATGGTATCATACAAGGTCATGTGGAAGATCCCACACAGGTATTTTAGCAGACATATGAGTACATGAAAGTTCCTGATTTAAACAGCTTTGATTAAAGTTCAAAGAAATAAATGACATTTTAATGCAAAATAAAAATTTAAGCGATTTTATACTCATTCAAAGATCTGTGCTCATATACATGGATCCTCATAAATTTTTTTGTTAAGCAAAATCTTGAACATTAAAAACAAAATCAGTTTAGGGTTGTTTAAATTTTTATTATATATATATATATATATATGATCTAATATAATATAACCAGAGCCACAGCACTGGGGAGTTTCAAAGGTCTTACATAGTCCCAGCCAGTGAGATTAAAATTTCCATAGATAGGAGGCTGGAGAGATGGCCTAGCAGTTAAGAGTGCCAACTGCTCTTGCAGAGGACCTGGGTTTGATCCCCAGCACCCACATGGTGACTGAGAGCCGTGTTTAACTTCAGTTCCAGGGGAATCGCACACCCTCTTCTGACCTCCGCGGCATTGCACAACATGGGTGCACAAACCTACATGCAGACAGTACATTCATATACATAAATAAATGAATAAATTTAAAAAATTTCCTTAGGGGGCTGGAGAGATGGCCTAGCGGTTAAGANCTAAAACATCTCATTATCACTTAATTAACTTTATTGATAGAAACATTTTAATCTAAAGATCTCAAATTTTTCATTGTAAAATACCCTGAAATGAAAATCATATTAGACTACAGTTTAATTAGAAGATCCAACAAATTTGTCTGTATATCCACACATAGTCAATCAGATGCATTTTTTTTTTTTTTTTTTGGTCTTTTCAAGACAGGGTCTCCCTGTAGCCCTAGCTGTCCCGGAACTCACATTGTAGACCAGGCTGGCCTTGAACTCACAAAGATTCGCCTGCCTCTGCCTCCCAAGTGCTAGAATTAAAGGCGTGTGCCACCATACCCGGCTCAAAAGAATATATATATATTTTTAATTTATTTATTGTTTTGTATGTGTATGAGTGTATTGTCTGCATGTAGGTTGCTGCACCCTTGTCATGCAATACCTCGGAGGTCAGGAGAGGGCATCGGATTCCCCTGGACCTGGAGTTAAAGATGGCTGTTAGCCACCATGTGGGTGTTGGGAATCGAACCCAGGTCCTCTGCAAGAGCAGTTGGTGCTCTTATCTGCTGAACCATCTCTCCAGCCCCCCAGATGCAGTTTGGATGATAATTCAGAAAATAGTTTAAAAGACATTTAATTTCCTGGAATTCGTAGATTATGAATTGACAACATTACATAGCAATCATATAGGAATTCATATTATATATTTAAAAATGACTAATTGTTAAAGTTTAAGCAACATTAAGTAGCATTTATTGCCCCAAATATTCTGAACATCAACTCTAACTGGGTTAGGGCACGAGGAGCACAGCATAGCCTTAGAACACTGTGGGAAGTGAACATGAGATCAAAGGGAGAAAATAGATCATGAAGAGTCCAACAAGCTCTTGCTGCCGGAATCCTAGGCTGTTATAAAAAGTATAATGTTACAAAGCATCAATAAAAACTAATTAAAAAAAAGTATAATGTTGTGCAGAAAATAAGAACATATTTCATACCAAGTGAATAAATGGGTAAAATGGAATCTTCTTTATAATAAAAGAAAAATATTTAGCTATAGCAGAAAATGTAGAGTGGAATATAATAACCATTGATTCCAAAGCAGTCAAATATATGATGAGCAGCAGAATGCTCAAAATAATCTCCCCTGTCTGTCCACAGTTGTAGAAAATGCTGCATAATATACTCAGTGACCACTAAATGATCAAATTAACATTATCAGTGTTGGGAGAAACTAATCTCAATTGTACCAAGATATTGTGAAATGATAGGATCACAGCACTGCTTCAGCAATATGTCAAAATGTATAATCCAAATAGACTCATGAATAAGCAATGAGCAAACCCACTTGGGGATATTCTAAATGAAAACAGTGTAGCTTTGGAACAATTATTAAATTCATACACCTTGAAGAAAGGCTGAGAAATTGTGCTGATTTTTCTCAGTCATTATCTGTGTAACGAATAAGACAACTGCCCCTCCTTCTTGACTTCTCCCTGCAGAGAATGCTTTCTCCTATACAACTACTGGATACACTTGATTTTCTTTGCTTCCCATCGCAGAAGCCTTTTCTTTTTGTTATCTTTGTTTGACCTCGAAATTCCAGTATATGTACAACTCTAAGATGATATGGCTTATAATATACCCAAGTTCTTTTCAGTAGACCATATTTAGTACCAAGGCTCTACCCATATCATAAACTTTCATCAAGGTCAACCTTTATCTCCAAGGCCGATGTTTCGAATTTAGGAACCAATTGACTATTACCTTGACTTGGATCCTGCTTTACAACTTGTCCCTTATATAGATGACATCATCAATTTTCTTTATTTCTTTTCTCTTCTATGTAGTTGTAATGCTGAAATCCCACTTTTTTATTTTTATTTTTTGGTCTTTTTGAGACAGGGTCTCCCTGTAGCTCTGGCTGTCCTGGAACTCACTCTGTAGACCAGGCTGGCCTCAAACTCACAGAGATCCGCGTGCCTCTGCCTCCCAAGTGCTAGGATCAAAGGCGTGCACCACCACGCCCGGCATTTATTTATTTCTGTGTATCAATGTACTGTCTGCATGCAAGTTTGTGCGCCCGTGTCATGCAATGCCGCGGACATCAGAAGAGGGTGGCGGATTCCCCTGGAACTGGAGTTCTCCTGGAACTGGAGTTTCAGACGGTTCTCGGCTGCCATGTGGGTGCTGGGGATAGAACCCGGGTCCTCTGTAAGAGCGGTCAGCGCTCTTAACCGCTAGGCCATCTCTCCAGCCCCCAAATCCCACTTTTTAATAAAATTTTTATAATGTATATTTGTGGTACAAGGTGATAGTGTTCATAAAGAAGTGCAATATTTATTTTGATTGTGTTCAAATATACCTGCCCAAATATACCAAATGTGAGTTTTCAATAATATTCTAGCCCTTGAACTTACTTTTCTCTTTGTTAAAATAACACTAGGAATGTGCCTTTATTTGGGGATTAAAATAAATTTAATAGCCTGAGACAGTTTTTATATACATGTTATCTTAATTAGCCTGCCTACAGTAACTTTGTGAGTTTAATATAACTCACAAAGCTTTATTATCCTAATTGTATCCCTCAATGTTAGTATTTCTCTAAGTCGCTTTTAAAATCTGTTTCTTTCCTTTTCTGTTTTAATTGTAAGCTCCACAAACTACAGACTGGTTGTTTGGTTCATTGGCTCTACTCTGATTTCATATAATAGTCAGGGATAGAAGACCTTAGGTGAAGATTTGATAAATGAGTGACTGGGAAAAAGTCAACCAATGAACGCATTTCTTAATTGTGGTACTCCCATTCTGTGAAGAATAAGTCATATATCAGTTCTCTGCCCAAAGTCCCTGGAGCATATTCCTATCTCAGGGACCTTAAGTCACATGCAGACTTAGATGAACTTGTCACTAACTTTTTCAGGTTTTAGATGGTACATTTTGTTCTAATTGTTAAAGTGGTGAATGTCCACTAATGCTAATGAACTCTTAAATCATTGCAAATGTATTCCTGACCATGTTTCTTGTCTCCTGACTCATGGATGTATGATTCATTTAGGAATTTGAAATCATATGAATTTTAAAACAGATTCATTAAATATAACAATCTAAAAGATGTGAATATCTGTTATGAAGTAAGAGAGAAAATTATGATTTTTCAGATATGGGTACAGCTAAGTTCCTACTCTGGATACCTGAGTCAGTAAGATGGGAGAGCAGAAAACATTCTGGGCAAGGCAGGACTGTGACTGGCAGTCAGTAATTGTATACCATATAAAACAAGTGGAGAGTGAGAAAAGTATGATTGAAGCTTATGCATATAATAGACACTGAAAAACAGTGTAACCATTGGCTTTACTATTAATGGATGATGGCCTGGAACTTCTGATATTCCTGCCTCTATTTCCAAAGTGCTGAAGTTACAGGAACACACCCCTGCAGTTTATGTGGTGCTAAAGATTGACCCTGATCCCTGTGCATGCTATGCAACTATTTTACCATTTGAGCCTATCCTCAGCCCCAGAGTGTGGAACTACTTACCAGTAAATCCAGATGTTTTGCCCATTTCATTCCATGTCTCACCATGTCTACTACTCTGATTTCAAGCTTACATTTAAGGAATGACAAGAAGCTATTTGAAAATAAAATAAAATATCTGCCAAGACATGACACAAATATATTATATCATAACATGGGGATGCTCATCAATTTTAAGTTTGGAATTTAAGTAAGTTGAGGCTACAAAACAGAGAGATGCCTATCTCTAGAAAATTCATGATCTCAGTTTTTAGGAATCTTGGCATGCAGTGATAATGTGTGTTGAACACATGACTAGCATGTTTGTGGAGGGTGTGTTTATTTTTTATTTTCTGTCAATGAGTTTGGAGGAGTGTGTGGCTTTCCTCACATACCAATCAGGCAATATAAAAGGACTTGCAACTGCTTAGGAGACTCAGACTGTAGAAGCTTCTTACCTGCCTCATACAACCTACCATTCCTGACAGCATGTGCTACTTCGGAAACTACTATGGTGGCCTGGGCTATGGCTACGGTGGCCTGGGCTATGGCTACGGTGGCCTGGGATATGGCTATGGCTGTGGCTGTGGCTCTCGATACAGCTGCTACCGTCCATGTTGGTATGGAAGATACTGGTCTTCTGGCTACTACTAAGAAATTAAGATTGTTATAATGTCCAGGGTGCTGATCTGTGGGAAATGTTGCAATTTTAATGAGCAATAAAGCTAGCTCCCTTTCACATTATTTACTGATTATCATATGTATTCATTCCTTACTATCATTTGTGTGTACTTTTATGTGTATTTGTGTGTGTGTGTGTGTGTGCGTGAGAGAGAGAGAGAGAGAGAGAGAGAGAGAGAGAGAGAGAGAGAGAACACCTTGTGGTTAGTTTAGTAAATGATATAGAAAAACAGACAAGGCAGGATTGATTTGTGATTGATTTGCTTTGTTCCTAATTGTTTCTGGTAAAGGTATTTCATGCACATATCCGAGAGCTACCTACCATGCTGTACTTTGAGCTAATGCAAATGTCACTTTAGAAAAACCAAGATTTTCATTGCTGATTGACAAAACCTTAATGCCAGTGCTCATCAGCATTCTTGCTTCTGTTGCACTTTTTACTGCCTTGATTTTCTACACTTAAGCATGTGACAATGCATCTATTATAATTTCACTGTAAACCATGTATTCAGATTTCTTTTTATTTTTAGTCATGGATAAGAATGTTCTTTATGAAGATGGCTGGTATGCTTGATCGTCCGATCAGTCTTATCAGATCTTTTAACAATGATTTCCAAATTTTGAAATTTTGCTCAGTGAGTCTTTTGAGTTTGTTTGAGTAGTCGTTGTCTTTAAACAGAATTTATGATTCCACTTACAGAATAAGGTGGATTGAACAGAGTAACCTGTTGTTTTTAAAGTGTGTCTGTACCAGATACTTGGTACATAATGCAGGCTTATTCCTGGGAGACTGGCTGAACTTCAACTGAATTCCTAAACAAATTCTAGTGTTTTGCACTTAAATTATGTTATTAAAATACTAATAGCTCTCACAATACATTATGAAATACATTATGAAAAACATTAGCTAATGTTCTTTCATTCACTGCTCTATCTTCATTCCCTCTCTCCCTTATTTTCTTCATCTTTTTTAGGGAAAACCAGATGGTTTTAATTGTTAAATTGTTTTGAAGTTCAACTTAATTTCTCTCTTTCTTTTGGTATTTTTGCGGTATTTTTGAGACATGGTTTCCCTTTAGTCCCAGCTAGCCTGGAGATCTCTATGTAGACCAGGCTGGCCTTAAACTCAGACATCTTTTTTGCCTCTGCCTCTGAGTTCTGGGATTAAAGGCGTGTGCCACCACACTTGGCTTAATTTTACTTATATTGGATGATTTTCCTAAGAAATGAGTGTCTACAAATAAATTGTGAAGACAGTCTCATATATATATATATAGAAATAATATATATATATATATATATATAATTTTAATAAGCATTTGTACACCTCATACAGTGGTTCCCAATCAAACACAATCCCCCATGTCCCAAGTTCCCCAACAGAACTAGTGCATTACAACATTCAAGCTAAGTACTATCCAGTCAAGCTCCCAAACTTTCTGTACCTGATGTTGGCACTGCCACAAGTGAAAACTCACAGTTGAATTGTCTTGTTTTTTATATAATTGTCTATTCTTTGAGAATTTCATACATGTACACAAGCATTAAGACTTTATGCTTTCCCCACTTATGCCATGCCCCCCACTCTATTTCTCCTCCAACTCCCTACTCTCTTCTTCTTTTGTTAAGCTTATTACCCACTGAGTTTATTCATTGCTGTCCATGTGTGCATGGGGGTGCAGTCATCTGCTGTAGCCTGAGAACCCATCAGTGCCCACACACACAAAGAAAAATATCTCTACCTCCCCAGCAGCCATTACTTGTCAATAGCTGCTCACCCAGATTGTGCCTTATGAGCCCCTCAGTCATCTGCACTGGGATGTTGAACAGCTTGATTTTATTTACATCTTGTGCAGATCAGGACAGCTTCCTTGAGTTCTTGAGTGAAACAGCCACGTGATGTCATGAAATGAGATTTTACAGAACTCCTCCCCATTCTCCAGTGCCTAATCTTGTCAGTTTCCTCCTTTGCATATTCCCTAAACCTTGTGGAAGTAAGGGGCTGTGTAATAGGTACTAGATTTAGGACTCAGCATTCACAGTCACTTATTCTCAGCAATTTGACCAACTATGAGTCTCTGCATTAGTTATTGCCCACTGCATAAAGAGCCTTCTCCTACTGTGGCTATGAGGAGCCCAAGTCTATGGGTACAAGCAAAAATATTTAGAAGACAGTTGACAACATGGCCATTTAGCAAAATAATAATAGTAGGTTCCACCCAGGTCCCATGACACTCCACCCCCCCCCCAAATGGGCTTTTGAACAATGTACAGTACCAGGAGTTCCTTCCTGGGAAACAGGCCTCAAATCCCAATCAGAAAGCAATTGGTTACCCCCATTAATTATGCCATCATTTTGTGAGTAGGCACATCTTTCCTGCCAGGTGGGTCTTATAACATTCACTGTTGTTGGGAGTGTCAACTAGTTCAGCCACTCTGAAAATCAGTCTGGAGACCTCTGATATGAACCAGATTTATCTATTACTCCTGGGTATATCACCACAGGACTCTAGTTCCTTTTTAAAATACTTTGATTGATGATTTGTGTATTTCTTTTTTTTTTTTATGTGTATGAGTGTACTGTCTGCATGTAGGTTGGTGCACCCGTGTCGTTCAATGCTGCGGAGGTCAGAAGAGGGTGTCGGATCCCCCTGGAACTGGAGTCAATGATAATTCTTAGCCGCCATGTGGGTGCTGGGAATTGAACCTGGGTCCTCTGCAAGAGCAGTCAGTGCTCTTAACCACTGAGCCATCTCTCCAGTCCCAATAATGATTGTGTATTTCCTACATTATCTTTCAGTCCAATTTAGACACATTCCCCCTCCGCCCACCCCACCCCAGTTCATGCCTTCTGCCATAAATATCTTGCATCTTTCTCTCAGTCTTTCTAATGTTTTTCACTGCAGGAGCTTGTTGTTTTGGGCAGAATTTAATTGTATCAGTCAGTGCTTTTACCCAGTCTTTATCTTGTTGTTGTTCCCTCCCCTTTGTATTGCTCCAACATATGCCTATATAACTATCAAATATGTACCAAAATTATGACTTCTGAGAATAAACTGTATGTTAATTCCAGAATATGTTTAAGCATTCACATTTTCCACTTTAATCTTATACTACTCTAAGATATGAATATGTACCTTCCACCCATATACAGTAATTACAGAGTCTGAAAATAAGTGGTAGGTCAATTCTAGAGCCCGTTAAGAGATTCGCATTATAAGAGCACTTGTTGTTTTCAGATAAAACTAAATATAACAATAATGTTTTCAGGTTGCTTTCAACTGGGGATTTGGTGTTAGCATCCACAAATGAGGATAACCATTTTGAAATTCACATTTATCCTCCTTAATTTTATATCACTTTAAAATATGCATACATACCCTTCCTCCATATACCACAATTACAAAGTCTGAAAATAATTGGTAAGTTAATTCTAGAATCCATTAAGGTATTCACATTATAATGGTACAGTTGCTTTCAGGTAAAATTAAATATATATATATATATATATATATATATATATAATCACACACATTGCTCTGTTGTGGCCTTGTACAAGGAATTTGGCACGAGCATCCAAGATGAAGGATATCATTCATCATTTGTTTTTCTGGGATTTGTTAATTCACTTAGCATAATGGTTTGAAAGTTATCCATTTACCTGGAAATTTATGATGCCATCTTTCTTACTGGCTGCATAGAACTCCATTATGTAATGTACCACAATTTCTCTACCTATTCATATGCTTTTGGATTCATTGATTCTTTGTATGTTTCTTTGTTTTCTTCGATTTCATTGATTTTCTGCTCTGATTGTTTGTGATTTCTTCTGTCTGTTGGGTTTAGGGTTTATTTTTTTTTTTTTTTTTTTTTTTTTTTTTTTTTTATTTCTTTTTTCCTTCATATATATATATATATATAGATATATTATAGTATATATATATAGAAGTTTTTTCTTTTTTAATCAAATCTAGACCCGTGTCCCCCCCATCCCCCTCACCCCACCAGAGCTCATGCATTCCTGCAAAAAATGTGGATTGGTTCCAGCCTCTTTGCTATTGTGAAGAGATAAACATAGATGTGCATGATCTTGGTGTAGGATGAGTCTTGTGGGTAGATACCCAGAAGTGGTAATCACGGGGTAAGAGGTATGCTCATTTGGAGTCTTTTAATGGTTCTCCAAACTGCTTGCATGTGGTGGGATGGAAGTTTACATTCCCACCCAGTGGTGGATAATGAGTGTCCCCCTGCCCCACATCCTCTCCAGCAATTTGGCGTCTTGAATTCTGCCATGAAACCTTCTGGGTCTGGGATTTTTTTTTTAGTTGGGAGGCTTACTATTATATTTTCAACTTCCTCATATATTATGGGTCTGTTTAAGCTGCCAATATCTTCTTGGTTAAGTTTTGGTGAATTCCAGGATTTCAAATATTCATCTATTTCTCTTGGGTTTTCAAATTTAGCAGAGTATAGGTTTTTGAAGTATTCTCTTATGATTGTATCTTTTCTCTGTTGTGATGTTTCCGTTTTCATCATGAGTACTATGGATTTGGATTTGTTTCGTTCGGTTCGGTGGGTTCCTGGGGTAAGGGGGGCTATACTATCTTGTTTATCGTTTCAAAGAACCAGCTTTTGGATTCATTGATTCTTGTGTATTGTTTCTCTTTGTTTCGATTTCATTGATTTCTGCCCTCGGATGTTGTGAATTCTTCCTGTCTGTTGGGTTTAGGGTTCATCTAGTTCTTCTTTAGTTTTTAAAGATAGCCGTCAGGTCCAACCCTCATATATATAGATATATATATTATAAAATATATATATATAGATATAATTTTTTTTCTTTTTTAACAATCTAGACCCGTGTCCCCATCCCAAACCCTCACCCCACCAGAGCTCATGCAGTCGGCCAACATGGGCCCCCTTTTTTGTCATCTCTTTCTCAGTTCCCTCAGGTCCTTTTCTCAATATTCTCATGTGGAAGTTGACTGTTTTGACAGAAGTTCACTGTTTCAGTCAGTTCTTGAATGCAGTCCTTTCTGTTGTTGTAGTTGTTTGTTGTTGTTGTTGTTGTTGTTGTTTTCCAATATGCATCACTCCCAACTGCTTTGACAAAAGGTTCAAGGGGCCATGCACAAGAAATGTCTTTACAACTAGTAATTGGCACTAGTATCCACAGATGAGGGGATACCATTCGTTTTTTTTGTTTTTCTGGACTGTGTTACTTCATACTGTCACTTGCAGGCATGATGTCCTCTAGTTCCAGCCATTGTCCTGCAAAGCTCGTGATGTCTTTCTTTACGGATGCATAGAACTCCATTGCGTATATGTAGCACATTTTTTCGCTATTCACTCATCAGTTGAGGGGCATTTGAGTTGGTTCCGCTCCTTGCTATTGTGAACGAGCTGCAAATAAAAACCATATGGCCGTGCATGCATCTCTGCAGTGGGGTGAGGCTTGAGTGTACATGCCTAGGAGGGGGGGGGGATATGGACTGGTCATGATGGCAAGTTCAATTCCAATCTTTCCAAGGGTTCTCCACACTGCTTTCCTAGTGGCTGCATGGCTGCACGAGTTTACATTCCCATCAGCAGTGGAGATGAGGGGTTTCCCCTTTCCCACAACCTCTCACACTTGGTATCACTTGTTTTCGTGATCCTAGCCAGTCGTATTTGGGGTAAGGGGGTCATCTAGTGCGTTTTTTTTTATTTTTTATTTTATTTTTATTTTTTTTTTTATTTATTTCCGTATGTGGTATCAAGTACTGCCTGCATTTAGGTCTGTGCACCCATGTCCGTGCAATGCCCGCGGAGGGTCAGAAGAGGGTCCCCGGGATTCCCCTGGAACTGGAGTCTCCCTGGAATTGGAGTTTCAGCGGTTCTCCTCAGCGCGAAAAAAGCCCCCCCCCAAAAAAAATGTTTTTTTTGGGGGGGTGCGGGGGCTGGCACGACACGGGTCCTCCTGCAGAGTGGTCGGCGCTCCGAACCGCTAGGCCATCGCTCCAGCCCGGTCTCTAGTGCTTAAGAGATTACTCGAACACCCCTGCTCACTCTACTGCTTCTATTCACAATAGCTAGGAATGGAATCAATGTAGTTGTTTTACTTTTCCCAATAGTAATGTGATCTTTCTATACTCAGTGATACATTTGGGGATAAATTTTTGTAGTATACGATGGAGTATGAATTTTCCAGCCTCTGGTTTGGTTGTTTCTGGGGAATCATTTTTTTGTTGTTTTTTATAAGATATATAGATATATATATATATAGTAGAATATATATAATATATATATATTATTGATGTTTTGTATATTTATACATCATTTTTCCCAATTCACATGCAGGCAGATACCCCTTCCCTTCCCCACCCACCCCACCCCTACCCATCCCAGATCATTTTTTTTTTTTTTTTTTTTTTTTTTTTTTTTTTTTTTCTGTGTTTTGTTTTTTTTGTTGTTGTTGTTTGTTTTTATTTTTTTTAAAAAAAAAAAAAAAAAAAAAAAAAAAAAAAGCATCCTTCATGTAAAACGAAATTGCAAGCAGTTGTGCCAAACCCACACAGCTCATGGGTCTCACCAATCCACGGGGGGGGGGGGGTTGTAATGTGCAATCAAGTTGATCAATGAGTGGTCAGTCTATATTGTTGTAGTTCACCATCCACCCCAATCGTAGCCCTTACATTTTTACCATGCCCCCTCTTCCGCAGATGGTTTCCCTAGGCTTAGAAAAGGGGCACAGTGGATGAGAAGCAAAAAGGCCCTACTTTCTCTGGAGCTGTTGTCTAGGTAATCTAGTCATTCTGGTTGTTTTCTCTCATGGGCTGCCAGTTGGTCCAGGCATAACCTTTCAATCCTACTAATGAAGCACATGCAATTAGATATATAGGTACTTAAACAGCATAATATATAGCCTTTCAATCCTACAAATGAAGCACATGCAATTAGATATATAGGATTTAAACAGTACTAATTGTTATGGTAGGTTACCTTGGTATAGACACAGATGTTTGGATGGTATGCTAATCCATGAATTACATTTTCTTCTGTTAAGTACGACAGGGTCTTCGTGTAGCATGACCTGGTAACACTCTCTTTCATCTATAGGATGATTTTTTCTGGAATCATTTGATAGAGAGTAACAATACCCAAGTGAATTAAGTGCCTAGGAATATTTATTCAAAATCAAACTTATTTAAATAAATAGATAGGTAAATGCATGGAAGGAGATAGCTAGCTAGCTAGATAGACTGACTATTTTGGTCTCCCTTATCATGTCTATTGATCAATTTTTATGTTTTACTTTATAAATATTATCTTAATTATTATCATAATCTATAGCAAGATGGACATCTTAGGAAGCATAGGACAAAGTTGGTCATTTTTCAGTATGACACTCCTTTTAGTGAATATGTTCTGGTTTTGACAAAGGTATTTAGTAACCTAACCCTGGGCACTACATAGGTTACCTATTAGAGAGGAGGTTTTTGTTATTGAACCAGAGGCTTGTTTATATTATATAATATATTCCCATTAGAATTAAGTCATATCTATATTTTATTTACATATGATTTTTATAGAGAAATATTACGCTAAAACTGTCCCAAGTATATGGTCTCTTTCCTTAACATAACCCAGCTCTGTGATTGTTGGAATGTGTAGTTACTAACACAGACACTAAGAAATTAAAGAAGGTTTGTTTTGTTTTTTTCTGTAAGTGCCTCAGGAAATAAGAAATGATCTCTGGATTTAGATTCATCCTCCCAGTGAAGCATACTAAGTCTTGAAATTGAAACACACTCACATTTTTAACAAGTTTAAGCTGTTAAATGCCTATCAAATTTTCACACACACACCCCATTTTTGAGTTTTTGAGCATTTTCTATAATACATCCCTCCCCCCATAGCCCTCCATCCACCAAATTTCAGGTATTCTGTCAAGTATGTTAAGTCCTATCTGGTCAAACCTTTGTATCCAAATGTCCCTTAATGCAAGTTCATCCACAGGAGTCTAGTCAGCCTATTTAGAGTCACTCCCTTAAGGAAGATCTACTATCCCTTTCTTTATAGTAATAATTTTCCAGTAGTTCATTAGCTATTATTGCCTGCTGCCCTTACATATAATTTGGAAGCAGCTTGACAAAAACTCAGATTGTAATTATCCCAGATACAGCATCAAATCTTAAGATTGAGGATAAATGACATTTTAAAGATACACAAACCAGAAACATATTTCCGGCTATCTGAATTTTCTATTTTTTCCTACTTTTTCTTGTTATGTTTCGATTCCTCTCCATTTTATTTTGGAATAAACTTGCCAAAAGCATAAAGTCTATGAATAAACTATTAATACTACTGTTATTATTTGCATAATGGTGTTGAATTATTTCAGTTGCATTTGTTGAAAAGATTAGCTTTATTCCATTGATCAGCTTTTGATCTTTACCAAATATAAGCTAACTTTATTCATGTGGATCTATTTCTTTCTTTTTTTTTTTTTTTTTTTTTTTTTTTTTTTTTTTGTCTTTTGAGACAAGGTCTCCCTGGGAGCTCAGGTGGACTATTTCTTGGGGTTAAGTCTGTTGCTAAGTTTTCCCACTTAATTTTTTCTTTTTTTCAATTTCTTAGTAGAGCCTGACTACTTTTTTCTAAGTATGTTCTATTTAATAGTCTTTATATATCTTTTCCTTTCAAAGCCATTTTGTTATTGAGGCTTTGTGGCATTTCATACAAATTTCAAATCAAATCTAGAACCATGTCCCCTCCCTGCAACCCCAACCCCCCAGAGCTCATGCATTTTGCCAAACAGGCTTTTCATCTTTTGTATCTTGTTTTTCCTTTCCCAGTCTCCTCTCAAAATTTTCCATGCCGAAGTTTTACTGTTTGGGGCAGAAAAGTTTAATGTTTTTTTCAGTCAGTTTCTTGGACCCAGTCACATTGTTTGTTTGCTGTTGTTGTTATTCCTTCCGATATGCATCAATCCAATAGCGTTTGTATATATGCAATGCCACATATATCATAGGTTGAGGCATTTTCAGCTTATGAGTTTTTTTTATGAGGCTGAAAGATATCATATTTGAAGGCTCATTCTGGGCAAGTCCAAACCACCATCAGTTTCTGCCCTTGTGATCCACACTGGGGCTTTCCCTTTCCATGGTAATCTTTATCTCTTAGAGCAGGTTTAGTTTCACAGCAAAATTCAAAGGAAGAAATTTCACAGACTTTGTTGCTTCCACCCTCCTATCATCTTCCCCTTATCAATAGCCCAGATCAGAGTAATATATCTGTTATTGCAGTGCTGAGACTACTGGGAGAAAAAGGCACATAGACTCCGGGGTTCTAATTAGACAAATTAATTGAGTTGGCCAGCAACTACACCCTGGATCTGGATTCAGAGGGTCTAGGGCCCACTCAGGAACAGTAAGATTACTCTTGTAATCTTACAAAGACAAATACCATATCCTGGTGGAAGTTTTTTTTTTTTTAGGAGTTTTTTTTTTTTTTTCTTTAAAAACAAAACAAAGGCAAACAAAAACCCTCTAAAACTTCAGTTCTTGCCTGCAGCACGATTACAAAAGCTAAGATAAGCAATAGACAGGCAGAAGACAACTTTAAAACATTTACAAAAGTTAAGATAGATAGTTAATAGGNTTTTTTTTTTTTTGTCTTTTTGAGACAAGGTCTCCCTGGAGCCTCAGGTGGATCTATTTCTTGGGTTACTTCTGTTTCTAAGTTTTCTCACTAATTTTCTTTTTTCAATTTCTTGTAGAGCCTGACTACTTTTTTCTAAGTATGTTCTATTTAATAGTCTTTATCTCTTTTTCTTTCAAAGCCAATTTTTATTGAAGCTTTGTGCATTTCATACAAAATTTCAAATCAAATCTAGAACCATGTCCCCTCCCTGCACCCCCACCCCACCAGAGCTCATGCATTTTGCCAAACATGCTTTTCATCTTTTTTCCCAGTCTCTCTCAAAATTTTCCATGCCGAAGTTTACTGTTTGGAGCAGAAGTTTAACATTTCAGTCAGTTCTTTGACCCAGTCACATTGTTGTTGCTGTTGTTGTTATTCCTTCCGATATGCATCACTCTAAAATATGCATATATGCATGCCACATATATCACAGGTTTGAGCATTTTCAGCTTATGATTTTTTTTTATTAGGCTGAAAGATATCATATTTGAAGGCTCATTCTTGGCAAGTCCAAACCACCATCAGTTCTGCCCTTGTGCTCCACACTGGGGCTTTCCCTTTCCATGGTAATCTTTATCTCTTAGAGCAGGTTTAGTTTCACAGCAAAATTCAAAGGAAGAAATTTCACAGACTTTGTTGCTTCCACCCTCCTATCATCTTCCCCTTATCAATAGCCCAGATCAGAGTAATATATCTGTTATTGCAGTGCTGAGACTACTGGGAGAAAAAGGCACATAGACTCCGGGGTTCTAATTAGACAAATTAATTGAGTTGGCCAGCAACTACACCCTGGATCTGGATTCAGAGGGTCTAGGGCCCACTCAGGAACAGTAAGATTACTCTTGTAATCTTACAAAGACAAATACCATATCCTGGTGGATTTTTTTTTTTTTTAGCAATTCCAGTTAGATAATTAAAACAAAACAAAGCAAACAAAAACCCTCTAAAACTTCAGTTCTTGCCTGCAGCACGATTACAAAAGCTAAGATAAGCAATAGACAGGCAGAAGACAACTTTAAAACATTTACAAAAGTTAAGATAGATAGTTAATAGGGTGTCACAAGACTGTGGATAGGGGATTACAGAGGCCAAGATAACCCACTGTACTTGTAAGTCTGGGTCACGGTTTGACCATTAAAATGGAGTGACCAAAACAAAACCGAGTTACCTAAGCTGTGCACACCATCACACTGTTAAAACTGACAAGCCCGTAATGACATATCATCCTTACCTAAAGTCTATAGTTGATATTAATGTTCAGTTTTAATATGCATGCTCTATGCAGTTTGGCAAATGTATTGAACATACAGGGGAGAATTTGGTTCCCCCCTAGAGGGAGGGTCCTTAGTCTCATTTATGAAAGAATTTAAGAATGGATTCAAATAGAAGGTTTAGGATAATATTATTAGAGTTTAAGAAAAATCCTGAGGGTAGGTGAGCTGTGAGTCTCAGCGTTGATGAGGAGAATAGTAGAGAAGGAAAAAAGCCATGCTGATGTAGAGCCAATGTGGAGCTCAGACAGAACACTTGGCAGACTAAAAGCCCTGAGTTCCAGACTGAAAGGAAGATTTAGAAAGAAAGTAAAGAATTCCAAGATGTTGTGTGTGGGTAGCCGAAATCCTTAGGGCTATCACGGTCAGAAAGGAGATACAAAGAAGAAAAGGAGAGGTTAGGCTTTTCTGAAATATTCAGAAAAGTGTATGGAGGCCTCATTTGTGTAAGCTGCTGCATAAAATCTGCACTAAGAGGCAGAGATTCTGGGTAGGAAAGTTCACCATCTGATGAATGCACTAGGAATTCTGCCCATCTCATTTGCATAACACAGTGAGTGAATCTGGCCTCCTAGGAGTGGTACCATTACCAAGGGATTAGGTAAAACAAGAAAGTTGGATATTCATTCATGCCAGAGATTCTTTTTTTTTTTTTTTTTTTTNGTGTGTGTGTGTGTCTTGAGAAAAATCATTTATAAAATAAGGTTATAAATTAAAAATACAGGAAAACCTTCTACCCTCGAGACCCAGAGGTACTTCCTCTGGAAGTAATGGTTTAGTACTCACTAATTCAATATTTATAGTAGCTTTAAAAAACTTTTATTTCTTTTTTCTTTTTGGTCTTTTTGAGACAGGGTCTCCTGTAATCCCAGCTGGCCTGGGACTCTCTATGTAGACCAGGCTGGCCTTGAACTCACAGAAGTCCACATGCCTCTGTGTTACTTTTCTTTCATGTGTATGAATGTATTTCCTGGATCTATGTAAGTGCACCCATGTTGTGCAGTGCCTTTGGAGGTCAGAAGAGGGCATTGGATTCTCTGAAACTGGAGTTACAGACAGTTGTTAGCCAACATGTGGGTGCTGGCAATCGAATCTGGGTCCTCTACAAGAGCAGTCATTGCTCTTAGCAGCTGAGCTATCTCTCCAGTCCTCTACATAGCTTTATAGAACATAACAACCACAAGTAATGAGAACTGATTACATATATAATAGAAGAAAGAGTAGAATGGATTTCATATTGTCAGGATGCCAATCTTGTGAAGTTTTGTTTCATATATATGTGTGTGTGAAGTGGTACATGCTTTAGTCTCAGGACTTGGAAAGCAGAGGCAGGTGGACATCTCCATGAGGTCAAGACCAGCATGAATGATATACCAATTTCCAGGCCAGCCAGGGAAAAATGGTTTGATCCTTTCTCAAATACAAACTAAATAAGTAACTAAATAACTAAGCAAATAAGCAAACAAATAGATAAATTCATGAATAAATAAAATCTCTGTATTATGGTGTATATGTCCCTTTACTACTATAGGATGGCTAAAGTGCTTTCGAGATGTAACAATTTTAAGTAAAGATGATACAAAAAACAATGTGCTGGATACTATTTATTATGGGCATAATTTTCTATTTTGTTGAGTAAGTTCTGAGGAGTGTGACCTATGAACTGTATGGACAGGATACATTTTGTTTTGTAGGAAGCTGCTGAACTTTTTCTGAAGTGTCTGTATCAGGTAGGATTCACACTATGCAGGTAGGCTTGTTCTATAGATTGTCAGCATGTGCTATTGATATCAACTTGAACTTGGCAAATTTAATAGGCATTTTGTAATTTCAGTTTTAATTCATAAATCTCTTAAAACATATGAAGTTTAGCATCTTTTCATTGACTACCTGTCTTCTTTCTGTAGTAATATGTATCCTCAGGTCTTTGGCTTATTTTAATTGGATTGTCCCTCTGTTTCCCCTCACTCTGCTTTCTCAGGCTCTAATAAACACTATTACAATTGAGAGTTTAGTTTTACTAAGAAAAATATACCATATTTGTCATTAGGCATCTGATTTGTTTCACTGAACACAAGGCCTTCCACTTTCACTTTAGAAATGCACACATTTTATTAAGTCATTCTTTGGTGGGTGTCTTGCAAGTGATATAGACTTCAACAAGAGCATATAGGTTTTTTTGATATATTGATATTTCTTTCTGTGGATATGTACTCCCCAAAGTTTATAGTTGGTTCATGTAACTACATATGTTCAGTTTCCGAGGAATCTTCATGCTGATCTGATAAGGGCTCAGTCATTTGGATTTATACAAGTTTGTTCTTCATATCCTCTGTTCTTTTGATTTTTGATAATGTCTATGACAGTGAAGTGATAGTGTTATTCTTGGCTTCAATTTACTAATTGAAAGCTAATAAAGTTGAAACTCTTTTATTCAATTTTCTGAAGAAAATAAATTTTTCTTTTCAGAGTATCTTTCCATTTTCTTCACTCAATTTTTATTGGATTATTTGTTATTTTGTTGATTATTAAATTTCTTAACTCCTTACATATTCTGGATATTGATTGTTTTAGGTGAATAGCTTCCAAATATCAGCTCAAGTCTATAGGTTGAGTCTTCCTTCTGTTCATTGTTTCCTCTGCTGTACACAAGCTTCTTAGTTTCACTTCATCTTGCTTAGGTATTTTTGTATGTGTTTACTAGGATTTGCAGTATTGTCCAAAATATCCAGTTTAGGCAGAGTTTTGTTTCTTAGATTTAAGCTTTGAATCACTTTTAGTGAATTTATTTTGTAGAAATTTCAATCATCTGCACATGAATATCTGGTTTACTGGAGCCCTTGACTGATGAGCTTGCCATTTTTCAAATGTTTGCGTGGGACATCTTTGTGGAAAATCAGTCACCTTTAATGCATACAGATATTTATCAGCATTTTGTTGTTATATTGCTCCTCCTTTTAATTTTTATGTCAATACCATACTGCTTTGACAAGTAGAACACGATAATACAATTTGAGATTAGATAATGTGATGCCTACATCCTTATACTTTCTAATTCAAGGTTGTTCTATTATTCATAAGATTTTGTGACCTCATTTGAGGATTAGGATTCGTTTTACATCTAGGAAATTTATATGTTTGGTGTCATGGTAGAGATTATACTGAAAGTGTAGATAATTCTAGGTATATAGTCATTTTAACAATGTTAATTCTTCCAGTTCTTTTTTTAAAGTTTTTTTTTTTTAATTTTATGTGTATTAATGTACTGTGTGCATGTAGGTCTGTGCACCCGTGTTGTGTAATGCCGTGGAGGTCAGAAGAGGGTGTCAGATTCCCCTGGAACTGGAGTTCTCCTGGAATTGGAGTTATAGACGGTTCTCAGCCGCCATGTGGGTGCTGGGGATCAAACCTGGGTCCTCTGCAAGAGCAGTCAGAGCTCTTAACAGCTAGGCCATCTCTCCAGCCCAATTCTTCCAATTCTTTTTTTTTTTATTTTCATTTTTTTATTGATGCTTTGTGTATTTCATACATCATTTTCCAATTCAGTTCAGGCATATTTCCTTTCCCTTCCCCCCACCCCACCCCACCCCATCCCAGATCATGCATTCTTCCATAACTGTCCTGCATCTTTCTCTCAGTTTTTTTTTCACTTTTTAACAATAAGTGATAATTTATGAGTACAAGCATCCTTCATGTAAAACCAATTT
>VZQC01011599.1:1780194-1802873 GCA_009823505.1 Rhizomys pruinosus
CCACTGAGCCATCTCTCCAGCCTGTCATGCTCCTCCTCCTCCTCCTCCTCCTCTACCTCCTCCTTCTTCTTCTTCTTCTTCTTCTTCTTCTTCTTCTTCTTCTTCTTCTTCTTCTTCTTCTTCTGTTTCCATCTCCCTCTGCTTTCTTCTGTTTTGTTTGTCCAGTTAAGGATATCTCAAAAAGTTTAAAGTTATATTTATTATTTTCTTAAATTTTATGTATTCTTTTCTCAGAAACTTGGAATGATTAAAAATAAAATTTTTTATGCTTTCTAAAACTTCTTCTTGACCTTTGAATGTCTGGGATTCTGTTTTCAGAATTTGCACAAATATCTCAGAGGAAAATGGTACTGTGTTTGTTCTGTGGCTTTATGGAACCTGGAAATTGATTGATTAGTCTTGTTGTCTCCAGCTCCGCTGTCAGTGAGATACTGTGTTTCTGTTCTAAGCCCCTTCATCCCTTCATGAGCTCTCCAACATGTATTTACATACATACACAGACACATATATAATATATATTATATATTTTATATATTATATATATAATATTATTATATTATATATTATATATATAATATATATATATATATATCTTGATATCTGAATATCTTCTGTTATTATTTGTTTTTGTAAAGGACTATTGGGTATTATATGTAATTCCCAAGTGCTTCTGGTTGTGGGTCTATGTCTTGGAGTGTAATCAACCTACCAGGCATCACATCAGTGAGGAAAACTGACTCTTCCTTTCTCAGAATCTATCAACAACCAGTAGATCTTCAGTTCAGGCTGGGTCTTTCTGCCCACATTCCTCATCCAATGCTGGGCCCCTCTCTGGTTTGGGCTGCACAGGTCTTCTGCATGCACAAGACCAGATGCACTAGAGTACCATGAGTCAACTCTCCATGCCATGGGGGAGTCATATTAAAAGGAAAAGAAACTGAAATAATGTATAAATTATCAAGACCCTGAGATAAAAATGTAATATTTAATATTTATAGAGATTTCAATGTGGTAGATTGATTCCTTCAATCATAATGAGATGTGATTTTCAGAGCAAGAGTGCAAAAGTCAAACAAGTAATGCTTTTTCATTTGTAACAAAGTTCTTAACAATATTCATTTCCACTTTTATGTCCTAATCTCCCAGCATGAATACAGGCTTTTCCAAACATATGGAGAGAAGCAATATTTACCATCCAGTAGTTAGTGTTGATTCACAGAAGTTCCTCTCATTGTGCCACTGAGTCCCTGGGAGCTAAGTGAGCTCATGTTCTAAAGAGAAGGCATTTGTCAGGCCCTCCTCATTCCCTTTACTCAGAACAGGTGTTGCATGCCCTTCCTGACATCCAATTTCAACTCTCTTCTTTCATTCGGTATTCTAAAAAGCATTTAAGAAAATCTCAAATAGAAAAAATTATAGTTGCTCTGCAGGTGTTCCATTGTCTTCTCCAGGGAAGTGTGTGTCCCCTGAAGAAGGGGAAGGCTTCCTGGAGCATCATGGTAGTGAACACCAGAAAATTGTCACAGATGTTCATCTACTTACAGAAACAGAAAAGCAGAGTTCAACGTGCTGAGTGGGTGTGCATTCTGAAAGGGTTAACAAGACTCCATATTATGGATATGAGTGACTTAGAAATCATGGATCTATAAAATATTTTGAGAATTTTCTACCACTAATCAAGTAATTATTCTTTCTTTCTTTATCATACTTTATTTTTATTGCATTTTTGTATGTTTCCGACATAATTTTTCAACTAGCCTTAATCACCTTTATACCCACATCTCCCTTGGCACCCTCCCACAGCCCCCCAACCCCAGAGGTTACACATTCTGTAATTGGTCTACTGCCCCAAATTACTCTCCTCACTCAGCCCACTCCTTAGTGCCAGTTCATCCCCTGAGCTCTGGTCAGCCTCTCCAGAGTCCCTTTCCTAAGGAAGGCCAGAGCTTTCTCACCCAACGGCCACCAGTTGTCAATATTTCTTCAGCTAAGATTGAGCTCTGCTACCCATTTCTGCAGTTCTGTGCTGGGTTTTTGTCTAGTTGAGCTTGCATCGGTCTTGTGCATGCTGACACCACTGCTGTGGGATCATTCAAATCAAGTAATTATGTAGGAAATGTTAGGCTCATCCAAAAATCACATTAATAATATCAAGTAGAAAGTCTAGCCTACAATTACTGGTATGGAAATTTTCAAACTATATTAAAGTAGAAATAGAAAATATAAGTAAATATACATAAAATTGCCAGCATTAATTATTTTAACACCATGAAAATATAAAAGGATTTTCCCCTTTTGTATACTTTGTATTTTCCAGTTCATATTTTTCTAAGTTATATTTATTTAAAAGAAATATCTTATAAGTCAGCTTTTAACAATTTAATTTATTTTCAAAATTAAATATATTAGAAAGCCATTGTATAACTGATCTGGTTAAATCATTATTGATCCTGCAGGCTTCTCACTCAGGATTGTATGTCATGATTGAAATGATTTTCTTGTTCATTTATTTATTTTTCTTGCAGTTTTTTCCTTGGGAATTTAAAAGTCAGGGGCTGGAGAGATGGCCTAGAGGTTGGGAGCACCGACGCTCTTGCAGAGGACCCGGGTTCCATCCCCAGCACCCACATGGTGGCCGAGAACCGTCTGAAACTCCAATTCCAGGAGAACTCCAGTTCCAGGAGAACTCCAGTTCCAGGAGAACTCCAGTTCCAGGAAAACTCCAGTTCCAGGAGAACTCCAGTTCCAGGGGAATCCGACACCCTCTTCTGATCTCCGCGGCATTGCACGACACGGGTGCACAAACTTGCATGCAGACAGTACATTCATACACATACAGAAATAAATAAAATTAATAAAAAAAATTAAAAAAAAAATAAAAGTCAATAACATTTTGCAAACACACTAAATGTATATGTTTCATTTGCTTTCTTTACCCTCCAGGGCACAGCAGCATATAAATCTCATTAAAACAAATAAGAAGTACTATTAAAAGTGAAGTTCATTGCATAAATTTTTCAGTTTAATTAATTCCTAATAATTCATTATTTTTTTTCCTGAAAAATCTGTTGAAGAATGATACAGTTACTAACTAGGAAAATGATAATGGTACAGTGAAGACTTTGCTTCATAATCTATAGCAGGAAGTTTATTATTTGTTTTGTAAATTATTACAATAATTTTACCAAGTATTTTGCATTATGAGATGGATTGCAATTTTTTTTACCTTCCACTGAGTAATCTTCCTCACAAAATCTGTCACTTTAATCTAAAACCAATTATAAACTAAGCATATATAAATCTACTGTTTGAAATAATTTCAGTATGATCAGTTTTGCTAATGTCAAATTTCAACATTTCAGATAATTTAAAAGGCCAAGTTATTATTCCACTCATCTGACAATGACTGGCTACTAAGTGTCAGTCTTTGTCCTATGGTTCTGGGACAAAGAGGTCCAGCCCCATTTCACACACTTGAGGGCATTTTGCAACAAAAAATAAAAACAGGCTCCCTGAGCATTTTATGACAATGTTCAGATATCCCATGAATCACAGCTGCTCATAACCCTCAGGAAAAAAAATGATAGAGTTTGGAATATAAACTCCTTTAAGGGAAGAAGAAAGCATAGACTTAGAACATTAAGACAAGGCACCATGATTTGCCTTCCTTTGCAATGATAGATGATGGTCAGGTGAAAGTTTGCTCCCACCACAGTGATGCAGGGCGTTCTTTGTCCATGGGGCAGCCTTGCTAATGACCACTCACCCAGCACCTCACATCTCCTGTCAGCTGAGATTCAGTGTGTTGCATTGCATTCTGCTCTGCCTTCCTATCAGTTCTATTTTCCTCTGACAGCTCCTTGGTATTTACTGTTCCTTAAGTGAGTTTTACATGCAAAACTCCAGGGTCCCGAAAAGGAAAGGCACATAGACTTTGCTCCATATCTAGTGATAAATGGTGAGGAAAGCTAACATTTACGTGAGTGGGCTTAACATATTCAGATTTCTCTTCTAGGTCCTTTACCTATGTGTATGTGTTTACTTCTTTTTATATCAACTCAAAAAGAGTTCAAATATCATTTTCATTTTACAGATAAGAAAATTAAGGGACAAGTGTAAAAATCAATAATCTGGGAAAATCATACTGAGGAGGATTTTCAGTTCTCTGTCCCTAGCTGTTGGTGAAAGCTGGTATCTGTGCTTCACTCTCCTGGTTGATAGTAGAGTTAACTTTGCTTCCATTGGACACCACCATACTTCTTAGTCTCATTATTTCTTCTCTTCCTCTAGAATCTGATTGTATTTTCTGCTATCCATCTGTCAATTACCACCAATACAATCCCTGACTCAAAAACCTTGTATGTTATGGTACCTGGCTTCAAATTCCTACATTTATCATGTAGACAATCAATTAAAAAAAATCTAACTCAGAACTCCTCTATCAGGTCCTCACCTTTGCTCTACTTTAATAAGTTGGGTTTTAAGTCCAGTCTTAACATGAAATAGTGCTCCTTTTCCTGGAAGCAATACTCTGATCTCCAAATGTACAACTCTTCCAGCTCTTCACACTTCTATTATAGTCAGGCCATTTCCCCTAAATAATCAAGATTGATTGTGCCTTTACCACCATGGTCCTCCTTAAAAAATACTGTTGTGCATTCTGCCATAACTGTCCTGCATCTTTCTCTCAGTTTTTTTTTTCATTTTTAGCTATAAGTGATAATCCATGAGTACAAGCATCCTTCATGCAAAACCTATCTGCAGGCTGTTGTGCCCAAACACCTACAGCCCCACCATCCAGTGGGGGGTGACAGGTTGTTTGTTCAATCAAGTTGATCAAATGAGTGTCCAGACTACATTGCTGTAGTTTCACCATTCACCCCAATCGCAGCCCTTACATTCTACCACGCCCCCTCTTCCGCAGGTTGTTCCCTAGGCTTAGAAAAGGGGCACAGGTGGATGAGAGGTAAAACAGTCCACTCTCTCTGGAGCTGTTGACTTGGACTCTGGTCAATTCTGGCTGTTTCCTTTCATGGGCTGACAGTTTGTCCAGGAATAACCTTTCGATCCTACTAATGAAGAACAAGCAATTAGATATATAGGTATTTAAGCAGCACTAATAGTTATGGTAGGTTACTTTAGCATAGACACATGTTTGGATATGTTAATCCATGAATTACAATTTTCCCCCCTGTTAAATATGACAGGGTCTTACTGTGGCTTATAACATCTCCTAACCTGTAGAGGATGTAAGCTTGTGGCATCAGCCATGGGTTATTTCTCCAAGGGGAGAGCCAATAGCCAATTAGATTTGGGATATACAGGCACATGGCTGCCTCTGCTGCACAGTATTTCCAGGCAGGTGAGGTGTAGCTGGTGCTGACGGTGGAGTCAAACTGAGAGAAAGATGCAGGACAGTTATGGCAGAATGCATGATCTGGGATGGGGTGGGGGTGGGTGGGGGGAGGGAAAGGGAAATAAGCCTGAACTGAATTGGAAAAAATGTATGAAATGCACAAAGCATCAATAAAAACTAATTAAAAAAAATACTGTTGTGTTCTTCATTTAAATGCCATACATGGTCAAAGGATTATAGCCTGTGTTTACTATTAAAAGTTTGCTATTAAAAGTTCTACTGTTGGTACTCAAGTGTGCCCATTTGGGAAGTAAGCTATATGGCTCCCTCTCTATACACTATTTGTCTCATCAGGTTTTTTTTCAGTAAGCTGTATTCTGTCACTCAGTCCTCCCAATGCTCATCTGTGCACTAACGTGAGTACTTGCTCCTCTGGTCCCAGGCTCTTCCTAATTGTGTAGACCACATATTTGCAGCCTTCTCCTTTTGGCTGAGTCCTCAAGGCAACTCACAGTCCTCCACTTATTTCCACGCATCTTTGTTACTTTCACTGTGGCTCGCCCACCTTCCTACCATCAGCCCACAAGCTATCTGTTTAAGGCCTTCTTTTTATCCTAGTATGTCTGCCATGCTTGCCTTTTATTTTACAGAGAACATAAAAATCTATCAGGGAAAAGTCCTATCAACTGTCTTACCTCACACTTATCTCCATTTGCACCTGTCTTTTGGCCATCTATCTCAGCCTCAGAGAGGAAACAACATCCTCTCTCCTGTCCAAAATATCATCCCTCCACTTTTCTTTAAATGCTAACTCCTTTAATGCCTCATTTGATGAACTGTCTTTGTGAATACAATATTTTCAGTGTAGTTCTTGCTCTTTCCACTGACACTTTAGTCTGTAATCATGCTCAAATCTTTCAACATTAAGAAGCCTAGTTTAACACCAGATCACTGCTATCTAGATTTCTTTAAATCCAAGGCTTTGAATAATTTTACCATGGCCTCTTAGGACTTCTATTGATTTGTCTCTTGCTTGTGATTGTCTTCAATTCACCAATAAGCTATTCTTAATAGTGTGTCTGACATTAATCATGGCCCTTTATGTGGCCCTTAACATTGATGACTACTTTGCTCCTTAGCTCCCAGTACTATTTCCAATTTGGTTTTGTTGCTTTTCTTATACAATTTCCTTGTAAGTTTAGTCTTCTTCTGTAACTATGAAGCCTGCCCTTGGTCCAAACTTTCAGTATTTAATATGGACAATCTGATCTCATAAGTAAGATCCAATATTCATTCCATAATGATACAGTCTCTGAATTAGTGACTAATTCCATCTATTTTCTAATTATCTGCCAAGAGTTATCTTATTGTGTTTTCCCTACTTAAATGTTTCCCACTGCATGCATTCCCTGGGCCTCTGCCTATAGCTACTTCATATTTTATACAAAGGTTCATCATTCATCAACCAGGCTATATATGAATCAATGGTAGAGTCTCCATTGAAACCTCATAACATCTGTGGACTCCTCGGACTCTAAATAATCTTACATTGTCACATCAAGTAGAACTAGATGATCACTTCACTTATCCTCTCCAAGAAACTCCCCCCTTCTTTATTATAGGACTCAACATCTGTATACTCATGTCTACACCAGCATGATTATTAGTTAATATAATTTATATATACTTGTTTTTTATTAATTTTATTTATTTCTGTATGTGTATGAATGTACTGCCTGCATGCAAGTCTGTGCACCCGTGTCGTGCAACGCCGCAGAGGTCAGAAGAGGGTCTCAGATTCCCCTGGAACTGGAGTTCTCCTGGAATTGGAGCTTCAGACGGTTCTCAGCCGCCATGTGGGTGCTGGGGATCGAACCTGGGTCCTCTGTAAGAGCTGCCGGCGCTCTTAACCGCTAGGCCATCTCTCCAGCCCCTAATTTATATATACTTGTAAATTGAATATATACCATTAAAAGATAAGTAAGATATGTCTTATAAAAGCATAGATATATAACATATATATATATATATATATATATATATAGTATATGGCAATCATGATTTATTTGTCTTGTTTTGCCTCAGTAAGTTTTATATTACTGGCAGAATTTCTATAGCAGAAGTCTGACTCCTAAATAAATGATTGAGTTAACAAATTCATAAACAAGAGATATTATTATTCATCTAAAATGTCAATAAATAGATAATTGTTGTTTTGTACAGAATGTTTTGTCAAAATCAAGGTTCTACATGGTATGGCAATAATTAGCACTAATTATCTCTAATCAGGATACACTTTCACACTCATTTATTCATAGCATAACTAATCACTGTCAAAAACAGAAGCTCTAATTGCCCTGGAAAACCTTGTTCCTTGGCCTTAAACTTTTTCTCTCACACCAGAACTCTGCTGTATCACTCCATATTGAAACTCTTCACCTCCAAAACTGGCATTTTTTATTCTACATCTTTTTTTTCATTTTTCTTAATTCCTTACCAGATCTGGAAAAAAAAATGAAAACAAATACATGGACAGTGAAGCTCATGGTTTTATTGCTGGTCAGTTTGCTTATAATTCTGTTTAATCAAGCCTATACTTAAATTCTTATTAGAATTTGTTTTTGTTTTGTATTGTTTATAGAATAACTTTCAAAAAAATGGCAGTGGTTCAATGTCAATATTCATAATTGATTCATACAGTAAATCACTAGACATGTTGTATATATAACTAGTTTACAAAGGTGGAAAAAGTAAATATTTAAGCTCTGAATTTTTCCATAGGAGGGAAATAGTGTATCAATGCTAATAGGAACATTTATTAAAATAAAATATCCCACATATACAAAGTGAAAAATAACAGAAAGCAAAATCAACATTCTCTTGTTTTAGATCTCTTGTTTTAGGAACCTTTCAAGTAGCCCTTTCTTCAAATCGATTTTTGTCTTATTTATTATTTTTATTTTATTTGTATGAGTATATTGCCTGCATTTGTATAAATGCACTCATGTTGTACAATGCCCATGGAGTCAAAAGAAGGCATCAGATTCCCCTGGAACTGGATTTACAGACAGTTGTTAGCCACCATGAGGGAGCAGGGAATCAAAACCTGGGTCCTCTGTAAAAAGCAGAGGATGCTTTTAGCCACTGAGACATCTCTTCACTCCCTCAAATTGTTTTGTATAAACATACTTCAAATACACTGAAGTATTTAAGTTTTTTAATTCTAGCTACTGAAACACCTGTCTCTTACTTTCTTCCTGACACTAACATCCAGGATCATGAGGTAATGCTCTTATCTAAAGGTGTTATTATGCAAATAAAAATGACCACAAAGTATTCACAACCTTCTAGATGCCTTTGAGTGGCATAAGCTTGTCAGCATTACTGGAAACCTAAATATAAGTTATATACACATCACTATGTCATAAAGACTGTTGGTGCCTAGGACTTTAATCAAACCTTACATGTATGGACATATTAAAGTCATATAGGTAGAATTCATGGCAAGTAATCAATACTTGCTAACATGATAGAATGTAGAATAAACTTTTGGTTCTGGAAACATTATAAACATTCACTAAAATCATTCATCATAGTGTGCTTTGCATGCTTATTTTTGTACCTACAAGAATATATGTGTATTGTAAATTGCTATTCTCATCTCAGATTTTATTATTAACTGTCTACATAAAATGGGTTTAGAAGAGCACCTGCTTTGAAAACTGGCAATGGCTTTAGAATCTAGGTGACTACAGCATTTACACAATAAAATACTATCATTATAGGTACACAAATTATCTGTAAATATTTACTACAAAAATTAGGTGATGATGACTCACATAGTATATGTAAGTTTGTCTAAAACATTCTTTAAATTATTAGATTTCATGTGAATGTCACTAACTCATCTCTTCATACATCCACTCATTGATTCACTCAACAAATATATGTGTCTATTTATGTGCCAGACACTTAGCGTGAGAATGCAATGTAATGATGAGGGAGAAAGATCTGTTCTTTGAAGAAGCTGTTTGCTTCTTATGTGAGAACAGAGCATAACAAAGTAATTATAATCACAGGCCATGGTAGGATGACCCACTGTAGGCATTCTCAGTCTTGCAAGGGAAGGAAAAAGAGTTCATTCAACACATAATGGATCATTTATTTCTCAAGACTGGGACGCTAAATGTGTCCACAAGTTGCTTTGTTCATTGCATAGATGATATTTATTTTTGTTTATTTACTTATGTATTTATTTGGTTATTTTAAAAATCTTTTTGTAACCCCAAGTAGCCTTGAACTCAATATGTAGAGGAGCTTAGCCTCATATCACAGAGGTCTGCTTTCCTCTATTTCCTGAGTGCCTGCATTATGGCTTCAGCCATGATGCACCAGAGGTAATTTTTTATAGCAAAATGTTCAGGATTGTTTTGTAAATTTCTATTGAATTTTTTGTGCATTTCATATAGAAATTCTTAATCATTTTTACAACCCCTTCCCCATATGCACCCTCCCACACCCCGCCCCACACACAATGGATTTCATACATTTTGTCATATGCCTTAAGGCCTATCATGTTATATTAGTGTCTGCTGAAGTCTCTCAGTGCAAATTCATCCATGGGGTCTAGTCAGCCCATCTATAGTGCCTTCTTTTAAAGAAGGTCATCTCTTCCTTACCCAGCAGTTATTAGTGTCCAACAATACTTCAACTAAGTTTGGGACCTATTGTTGATTTCCACATTTCTGTGTTGGGGGTTTGTCTGCTTGGGTGTGTATGGGTCTTGTGCATGTTGACATCATTGCTGTCAGTTCATTTCTTTTGCTGTACAGAGCTTTTTAGTTTAATGAGGTCCCACTTGATGACTGTTGACCTTATTTCCTGCCAAACTACTGTCTGATTAAAAACGTCTTTTCCTACATCTATATCTTGTAGGTTACTGCCAATGTTTTCTTTGAACATTTTCAGAGTTTCAGGTCTCACGTTGAGGACATTGATTCATTTAGAGTTGATTTTGATGTAAGGTGAAAGGTAAGGGTTTAGTATCATTCTTTTACTGGTGGTAAACCAGTTTAGATAATATTATTTGCTTAAGATAGCGCCTCTTCTCAATTTAGTGTTCTTGGCCCATTGTTAAATATCAGGTGGCTGAAATTGCATGTACTAAAGCTTGGGTTTTCAGTTTGGTTCCCTTAATCAAGAAGTCTGTGTATGTGCTAGTTCCATGCTGATTTTATGCATATAGCCCTGTAATATAGTTTGAAATCTGGTATAGTCATCCCTCCATGCATTTACTCTTTTTGCTCAGGGTTGCTTTGGCTATCCGTGGTCTTTTATTTTTCATATGAATTTTAGGAATTTTTTCTATTTATATAAAAAATTCATGGGAATTTTGATTGGGATTGCATTAAATCTATATATTACTTTGGGTAGATGTTTGTTTTTACTATATTAATTCTTTCAGTCCACGACCATGGGAGGTCCTTCCATCTTTTGATGTCTTCCTCTGTATCCTCTTCAAATAATTAAAATTTTCATTTTACAGATCTTTAATGTCTGTGGTGAGGATTATTCTGAGATGTTTTATTATTTTTAGAGGCCATTTACAAATGGGAGGGTTTCCAAATATTCCTTCTCTAATAAGAATATAGTCTATTGATTTTTGTAGATTAATTTTGAAACGTGCCACTTTTCTGAGATTGTTAATTACTTCTAGTAGTTTTATGGTGGAATTCTTCGCATCTCTTAGTTATAATATCATATCATATGCATAAAGGGGTAGTTTGACCTCTTCTTTTCCAATTAGTATTCCTTTATTTTCCTTCTCTTGTATTATTGCTCTAGCAAGAATGTCAAGCACTATACTGAAAAGGAATGAAGATAAGCGAGCAGCCTTGCAGGGTTCCTGACTTTAAGGGGAATGCTTCTAATTTTTATCTATTTAGAATGATGTTGGCTCTGGGTTTGTTGTATATAGCTTCACTTATGTTGAAATATGTTCCTCCTAATCCAGTTCCTTCTAGACTTTAAACATAAAAACATGTTGAATTTTATCAAATGCCTTATCTACATCAATTGATGACCATGTGGTTTTTGTTTTTGAGTAAATTTATATGATTTATGACATTTATTGATCTACATACGTTCAATGATCCTTGCATCTCTGGAATAAATCTGACTTTGTCATGGTGAATGACCTTCTTGTTGTGTGGTTCTAAGCAGTTTGCAAGTATTTTGTAGATAAATTTTGCATCTATGTTTATTAAGGATATGGGTATATAGTTTTCTTTTTTGGTTTTATCTTTTCCTGGTTTTGGTATTAGGGTGATGCTGGCTTCATAGAAAAAATTTGAGAGATTTCCTTCTGTTTCTACCGTTTCGATTAACTGAAGTAATATTGGTTCTAGTTCTGTAAATCTCTGGTACAATTCTGCAGTAAATCTATTTGGGTGTGGGAATCTTTTTGTTAGGATGTTTATATTACTGTTTCAATTTCCTTCTGTGTTATGGGTCTGTTTAAGCTGTTGATCTCTTCTTGGTTACGCTTTGTTGATCCCCATGATTTCAGATATTCATTTACTTCTTTTAGATTTTCAAATTTAATAAGTATTCCAATATAATTTTCTAGATCTTCTTATTGTCTGTTGTGATGTTTTCCCTTTTATCCCTAATTTTGTTGATTTGGAGTTGCCATTTCTTTCTTTTGGTTAACTGAGCTAAAGGTGTTCCTATCTTTCTTATCCTCTCAAAGAACCAGTTCTTGGACTCATTGATTCTTTGAATTGTTTTCTTTATTTCTATTTTATTAATATATGCTCTGATTTTTGTTATTTCTCTTTGTTTGCTGGGTTTTAGTTTCATTTGTTTTTGTCTTTCAAGTGCCTTGAGTTACACTGTTAAGTCATTTGTTTGTGTTCTTTCTGTGTATTTAATTTAGACACTTACAGCTATAAATTTCCCTGTTAGGTCTTCTATTACAGTTTTACAGAGATATTTTTTGTTGTATTGTCCTTTTCATTTAATTCCAGAAATACTTTTATTTATTCATTAATTTCTCCTTTGACCCATTCATTATTCAGGACTGTGTTGTTTAATCTTCATGAGTTCATTTAGTTACTAGGTCTTCTTCTTTTGTTGATATTAAGTTTTAATGCACTGTAGTCTAATAGAATGCATAGAATTATTTCAATCTTTTTGTATGTGTTGAGGTTTGTTCTCTGCTCCTGTACGTGGTCTATTTTTGAGAAAGTTCCATGGGGTGCTGAGTAGAAAGTATATTCTTTATTTCTTGGGTGGAATATTCAGTAGAGGTCTGTTAGGTCCATTTAGCGTATCATATGGTTCAGTTCAGATGTCTCTCTGTTTATTCTTTGTCTGGTTGACCTGTCTAATGGACACAGTGGTGTATTGAAATCTTGTACTACTAGTATGTTGGATTTAATCTGTGCCTTAAAGTTATCTAGTATTGTGTTTATGAAGTTCAGAGCACAAGAGTTTGGTGCATACATATTCATGATTGTGATATCTTCTTGGTTAATTGTTCCTTTAATAAGAAAGTAGACTGTTGGGGCACATCTGGGTGGCAGAGTGAGAGGCCGGGCTGCAGGGGTCGTGGAGGGGCTCGGGGACGGGAACTGTGGCAGCGCCCCCACTCGGAGGCCAGGAGCCCGAGCGCCTGCACTGAGCCCCCGGCCCGTTTGGCTTGGGAACCACCCAAAGGAAGATCGTTCCATCACTTGTTGCCATGATGCTGGCCATCCACCTCTCCAGATCCCTGTCACAGCTCCCAGGAAGAACCCTGAGTGTCTGTGACAGAGAAAATGGAGCAAGACACACATTGTTGTTTTGCTCTGCCTCTTTTACCCGAATCAGACATCGAACTTATCCCAGTGAGGTGGATCCGGTCGGCAGCAAAGCTCTTCTGGTCACGGGCTATGACTCCGGGATTTGGGTTCTCCTTGGTCAGGCACCTACACTCAAAAGGGTTCCTTGTGTTTGCTGGCTGCTTGTTGAAGGACAAAGGGGATGCTGGGGTCAAGGAGCTGGACAACTTGAAGGGTGACTGACTGAGAACCATCCAGCTCAATGTCTGCAACCATGAAGAGGTCGAGAAAGTGGTGGAGACCATCTGCTCCAGCCTGAGAGACCCCGAGAAAGGAATGTGGGGCCTGGTTAACAACGCTGTAATCTCAACATTTGGGGAGGTGGAGTTCACCAGCATGGAGATGTACAAAGAGGTGGCGGAAGTGAACCTCCGGGACACAGTGTGCACCACAAAAGCCTTCCTCCTCCTCCTTCGAAGAGCCAAAGGGCATGTCGTCAACATCAGCAGCATGCTGGGCCGCATGGCCAACCCGGCTTGCTCCCTCCCCGTACTGCATCACCAAGTTCGGGGTGGAGGCTTTCTCTGACTGCCTGCGCTTATGAGATGCATCCACTGGGTGTGAAGGTCAGCGTGGTGGAGCCCAGCAATTTCATCATTGCCACCAGCCTCTACAGCCCCGAGCACATCCAGGCCATTGCCCAGAAAATTTGGGATGACTTGCCTGAGATGGTGCGCAAGGACTATGGCAAGTACTTCGATGAGAAGATTGCCAAGATAGAGACCTATTGTACCAGTGGCTCCACAGACATGTCCTCTGTCATTGACTCTCACACGCCCTGACTGCTGCCACCCCCTATACCTGCTACCACCCTATGGACTACTACTGGTGGCTTCGAATGCAGATCATGACCCACTTGCCGGGTGCAGTCTCCAACATGACCTACATTCACTGAAGAGTTTCCTCTGCCTCTGCCAGGGAACCTGATGGAATGGAAGAGAATTGGGGGGGGGTCATATACTTATACCTTTGATTAATCATTGTGGATTACCAACTGTCCTGGGAAGACCCATTTCGGCATTAACCAGAGGGACTAACCCAGCCTGACTTGTTCATGTAGTGAATGTCTTGGGCCGTCACAAAGAGTGTTATGGTGGGAGGCCTAAGCCTCAGGGCCTCCATGGTATCTGGTGTCTGTCTGGAGTTGATTTCATACAAAGATTTGTGGGAAATAATCTTTATATTAAAAAAAGATTTATTATAGAATATAATCCAAAATCTTTTATATCTTTTAGCCAAAACTTGTATTCAAGCCAGCCTCATGAATAAAAAGGACAGAATTTTAACTTCTCAAAAAAAAAAAAAAAAGAAAGAAAGACTGTTTTGCTTCTCATCCACCTGTGCCCCTTTTCTAAGCCTAGGAAACAATCTGTGGAAGAGGGGGCGTGGTAGAATGTAAGGGCTGCGATTGGGGTGAATGGTGAAACTACAGCAATATAGTCTGGACACTCATTTGATCAACTTGATTGAACATACAAGCCTCCCCTGCTGGATGGTGGGACCCATGGGCTGTGTGAGATTGGGGACAACTGCTTGCAAATTGGTTTTCCATGAAGGATGCTTGTACTCATAAATTATCACTTATTGTTAAAAAATGAAAAAAAACTGAGAGGAAGATGCAGGACATTTATGGCAAAATGCGTGATCTGGGATGGGGTGGGGTGGGGTGGGGTGGGGGGAAGGGCAGGGGAAATATGCCTGAACTGAATTGGAAAATGATGTATGAAATACACAAAGCATCAATAAAAAATGAAAGTTAAAAATAATAAAGTTACTTTATCATTTTTATTTAAAAAAATAAGAATGAAGTAAGCCTCTTAATCTCTTCAGATTAGTTTTAATTTGAATTCTATTTTGTCTGATATTGGAATATCAAATCCTGCTTGATACTTAGTGACATGTGCTTGGAATATTTTTTTTCCTATACTTTGACCTTAAGATAGTGCCTGTCTTTGAAGGTGAGATGGGTTTTTTTGCAGACAACCAAAAGAAGGATTTTTTTTTTCTTAATTCATTCTGCTAGCCTATGTCTCTTGATTGGTGAGTTCAGTCCATTGATATTTAAAGAAGATACATATATATATATATATATACATATATATATATACATATATATATATGTATATATATATATATATCTTCTCATAATTTTAGCTTCTGTTTGCATTCTTGTTCTAGGTTTGTATTTCCAAAGTCATACTTTCTGTTGTGGCTTTGCTATAGTAATTCCTTTCTTCTTCTCTTTGTATTGTTTCAAGTATTCTCTGAAGGGCTGGTTTTCTGGTTATGAATACTTTCAACCTATTTATGTCAAGGAAAATTTTTCTTTCTCCTTCAACTTTAGTAGATATCTTTGCTCGGTAAAGTATTCTAAGCTGGCATGCTTTGATCCAAGCTCTTCTGGTTTTAATATAGTATTTTTCTTTTAATTTTTAAAAATTATTTTATTTATTATTTTTATTTTATGTGTATGCATGTATGTTTGGCAAATATCTAAGTGCACCCATGTAATGCAATGCCTGCAGAAGTCAGAAGAGGGCACCACATCCCCTGCAACTTGAGTTGCACAAAGTTGCTAGCTACCATATATTTGTAGAGAATGGAATTAGGATCCTTACAAGAGCACTCAGTACTCTAAACCACTGAGCCATCTCACCAGACCCCCTGAAATTAGAGCACTTTCATAAGTCTTATATGTGCGAATATCCAGTTTGAATTAGGGGCTAGTTCTCAGATAGTCCCTAATTCTCTCAGGGCATCATGTGGGAGTCATGGGATTCTTCTGACTCCACCCCAAGAGGGAGCAGGCCCATGATGCTAGGCAGAGCAGCAGTATACAGTGGCATGGAACTGGAGGTCTATGATTGACTCTGAGAGCTGACTTCATTTTGCTTATAAATGTGAGTTGCAGCAGACAGTAAAGCAAATTCTCCATTACTATCATTACACAGAATTCCCAGCCATTATTTTTGCCTGCATACAGGCCAAAGAAGGACTAGACTTTGAGTGTCATGGCCAATGGGTTTGACGGTGGTCCATCAGACCACCAACCTGGTAAGCTAGTGTGGGGCTGAATGGAGACCTATCAGGTCACTAGCTGTGGAGTGAATTGTGAGTGGGTGTAGGCTGAAGATAGGCCATCCACCATCAGCCTGAAATTCCTGTCCTGAGACCAGCAGTCTTTGGGCAGGTGGGAAAACACAGCCACAATGTTCTGCTTCCCAGGCTAAGAACCTGGGTTGGAATTACCTCTCAGATTGGGTTACAAAAGTAACCAACTGACCTCTGCACGGAGTCAGTTCCCTACAATGACTGCAGGTGGTTACTCAGCTCCCCTTTCCTTAGCAGGACTGCACTGTACCTGCTCGTATTAAGAGAAGCCCCTACACACCTATTTACAATTAAAATTATTTATGTAAGGGTGTATGGTACAGAAGTAGATCAGATAGTAGATTTCTTTCCTAGCATACAAAATCCCTGGGTTCCATCTGTAGGCCCATATAAATGAAGTATGATTATATATGCAGTAATCCATACACTACAGAGGTAGAGAATCTGATATTCAGTATCATCCCTAGCTATGTAGCAAGTTTCAGATCAGTTTGAAATACTGAGATGAAACCCTGTGTGTGTGTGTGTGTGTGTGTGTGTGTGTGTGTGTGTGTGTGTATACAACCTTCAGGTGAATATGGTCTTTTCTCAGACGTACAATTTACATGGAAGATAGTGCTAACCTATTAGATAATTATATTAGTTGAGAGTTATTATTCTATTTAAAATGGCCTATTTACTATTTATATCCTATATGTATGAATTTTTTGCCTGTGTATATGTAAGTGTACCCATTTCATGCAGTGCCCATGGAGATCGGAAATCAGTATCTGATCCCCTGGAGCTGAATTGCAGAAAAGTGTTAGCTGCCATATTGGAGGTGGGAATTGAATCTTAGTCCTCTGCTACAGGTGACAGTACTCCTACTGTAGAGCCATCTCTTTAGCCCCTTATAGTTGTTATTTTAAAAATAGTACAAGAAATAATTGTATTATGGAATCTTCCTGAAAGAAGTAATGTGTGACAGGAAGGTGCAATGACATACAGAAAATGAAGGGCATAAATTCTGTTTATGTATATGATTGCAAATGCACACAACAATGGTCATGGGTATAGTAATGTAAAAGGAAAGAAGAAAGGAGTGTTGTTGATTTGAGTGGGAAGTAAGAGACAAAAGAGAAAACAACAACAAAAGTAACAGGAATAATTCCAAAGTAAGTGGACGCAAAGAGATACAGATGAGAAGAGAGCTAGAGACAAACACAGACATGGACACACAGATGCATACAAACACACACACACAAATACACACACAATTTGGGGGAGAGAGAGAGAGAGAGAGAGAGAGAGAGAGAGAGAGAGAACATCAATTGACTAATTGATGATACTTATCTGGACCACTGAGGACCTGAAATTCAGTATCTTTTCACTTTTATCCCAAAGAACAATGTCTTAAATATCACATCTCACTGAAATAAGGCTGTCAATCACAACCAAATGAATCTTGGTCAATCTAAACTCACCTAAAGTGACATTGCTACCATATAATGGCATGTTTTCCATCACTGCCATGCTTAATTTATCAAATGTTTATTGAATGTATTCTCTCTGTCAGTAAATATCCTGAAGCTGGAGAAAACACATAGATAAATTTTGGCACATCTAAGAAGCAACTTATGTCTTCTATCCTTTTTCTGCCTGTCTCTAGACAATAAAAGAAAATGCTATAATATTGATCCTTGTTTAACTCTACCATTTCAAATTTATCCTGACATATTGCTTCAGAGTGCTATGGCCACTGAGAAAGACCACCAGAGCAAGATTTTAATTGAGATATTAATCTAATTAATGCAGCAAGCTGGGATTAATGTCACTGACCAAAATCTGGGTAGGATAGAGATTGAGTTTTTAAAGATGCAGGGTATAAGTACTTCATGTTTGGAGGCTTAACTGCTGACAGCCAGAACTGGGGTCAGGGTCCAAGTGTCCTGTGGAATATGTCCCTACGCTAAGAAAATGTCCTACTGACCAAGGTCCTTTGAAGTAGCTGTCTAAGTCAGAAATTATTTTTATTTATTTTTTAAAATTTTATTTATTTTTTTATGTATATGAATGTACTGTCTGCATGTAGGTTGGTGCACCCGTGTCATGCAATGCCACGGAGGTCAGAAGAGGGCGTAGGATTCCCCTGGAACTGGAGTTAAAGATGGTTCTCAGCTGTCATGTGGGTGCTGGGGATTGAACCCCGGTCCTCTGCAAGAGCAGTCGGAGCTAGACCATCTCTCCAGCCCCTCAGAAATTATTTTATTTTATTTTATTATTTTATTTTATTATTTTATTTTATTTTATTTTTTTCTGTATGTGTATGAATGTACTGTTTGCATGCAGGTCTGTGCACCCATGTTGTGCAATGCCGCGGAGGTCAGAAGAGGGTGTCGGATTCCCCTGGAACTGGAGTTCTCCGGGAATTGGAGTTTCGGACGGCTCTCGGCCGCCATGTGGGTTCTGGGGATCAAACCCGTTTCCTCTGTAAGAGTGGTTTTAACCGCTAGGCAATCTCTCCAGCCCCAGAAATTATTTAAATCAGAGTTCATTTAACTATAATATTACTATCACAATGGAAACAACTCAGGTTCTCTGTAAGAGAAGTTCCCTTAACCCTTAAGCCATCAACACCATATTTAAGAAGTTTTATAATAATTTATCACTGTATTTATAAAACACTCATTAGAGTGATTGATTATTCAATAGTGTATTGTTTATTCTGTGTGTGATCTTGTAGGGTTCTTTCTGGTGTTGATATTGAGCTTTATTGCACTGTGGTATGATAAGATGCATGGAATTATTTCAATTTTTTTTGTATTTGTTGAGGTTTGCTCTGTATCTCAGTATATGGTTGATTTTGAAGGATGTTCCATGGGGCGCTGAGTATAAAGTATATTCTTTGGTGTTTGGGGAGAATATTCAGTAGATGTTTGTTAGGTCCATTTGGGGTATCATATTGTTCAGTTCAGATGTCTCTCTGCTTATTCTTCGTCCAGTTGACCTGTGCAATTGGCACAGTGGGGTGTTGAAGTCTCCCGCTATTAATGTGCTATGATTATTCTGTGCCTTGAAGTCCTGCAGGATTGTGCTTATGAAGTTCGATGCACTGAGTTTGGAACATATATATTTATGATTGTGAAATCTTCATGATTGATTGATCCTTTGATAACCATGATTGAAATTTCAGAGCAAGGCAAGCATCCAGATTAGGAATATGACATGGCTCTGTGGAAGGCCGTGGTCATTGGAATAATTTATTTGTATAGTTTCAGAATCTTAACACACTGAAAAAAAATTCCTCTGCCCTTCACCATTACTCATCTCTTTCAGTGGTACACTGGGATGGGTTGCTGAGCCTCGCCTGCTAGGATGGCAGGAAGGCAGGTGTTTGCTTTAAAAACTGATAACACAAGGGCTTTGTAAGAGTTGATCATCTTTCTTCATGACTGTCCATCTTGGGTAATCCAGAAGATCACTCAATAAATGTATTAAAGAAGCAAACTGATTAATTCTGTCTTCTACAATATACTATGTACTGGCATTAATCTTGGGTATATGAAAAAAATTCCATTGAATAATTATTTCTTCTTAGCTTATGGGGACAGAGAGAAGTTTGCATAATTTATTAAGAAGTCAAATATCTAGGCATCTCCTACGAGGACATTAATCAGCCATTTAATCCCACTCTGAAGTCTCTTTGGCTTGGCTGAGATAGGTCAGGGAGGGTACTGACAAGAAATCCTTCACTCAGGGCATGGCTAACTTCAGCAACTACAGCTGTTTGATCATTTATAGAACATAGTGTCAATTTCCTAATATGCAATGAAAACATTGTGGATGGAGCTTGATTTGTAAATTATTCATATATTTAACCTACATGCAAATATGAATTATAATTAGATTATTTTATTAATTTTCAGAGACAATTACTTCACTGGGAAATGGAAATGTTCAATCTACTTTGTCAGTGTATCATCACTTTTGATACGGGGAATGAAATAATAATCAGAGACCAGTTTGTTAATTTACCCTGAGAAATCACTTTGTGCAGTAATCAAATGGCTAGAATTCATTGTAATAAAATTATGCATTTCCTGTACAGAATTCAAGACTCTTAATTAGAAAGTTGTATGTAGGCCCAGGATCAAAACACAGGAATTGATATAAACTCAATGTTTTATGACAGCAGATAATGACAAGTTACTCCCAGTGCTACAGGATGTATTTACTCATCCTAAACTGATAAAGGTTTGAAGTCTCAGGCCAAGGCCATTCTTGTCCTAAAACCATGTGTCCACCTACGTAATATCAACATCCCCAGTTCTCACCAAGGACTTGCTGTGGACTTTGTTATTGAATAGTTTCAAGTTGTCAGATTACCTGCTTGTCCTACATATTCAAGAAACTAGTCAAGAATTTTTTTCTCTAATTAGAAATGTTCAGAAAAATTCCATCTCTAAGATAATGTCTCTTTTTATGTTTTTTAAAGCTTCTATATTAATCTGCCATATGATCTGTTTATACCACTTGTACTGCAAAGAGTCTTACTCAACCATGTTGCTATTCTTTTCACAATAGCTAAGAAATGAAAATACCTTAAATGACCTTCAGCTGATGGATGGGTAAGGAAAATGTGAGATATTTGCACAATGTAGTTCGACTCAGCAATAAAGGAAAGCAAAATCATGAAGTTTATAGGTAATTTGATGGAACTTCATGAGATTTTACTAAGTAAAGTAAAACAGACTCAGAAAAACAGGGGATACATATTCTGTCTTATTTGTAGATCTTAACTCCTGATCATAGATGTGAGTATATATCCTGACATAACCACAGAAGATGGGAAAGTGTTAAGGAACCATGGAGATAAGGGGGTAGTAGGAACACAAGTGAGGGGATAATAGAAGACAGTTTGGTCATGGCAGAAATAAGGAAAATGGTGGTACTTTAACTGGGGAAGGAGTAGGATGGATTACAGGGAGTGAGAAAAGATTAATAACTCTTAGGGTGTGTGAAAAACCAAAGGGAAAGATTTTCTTTCAAAAGTGTGCTGAAAATTATATTACACAAAATATATAATTATATCTATATAGTTGAAGGCTATATAACAAAAAACAAAGTGACAAGCAAGAGCAACATTCCTTCAAGATTTTTTGTCGTATTCTTATACCAACATAATTTTTACTACATTCTAAATATGTATTTTTATATTGTAAGAGCCAGGAGTGATGGAAGACCACATGGAAAAAAAGAGTTTTTCAGATATCTGGAAAGATACTCATAATGGTGTAAGCATGCACAAAACACATGCAATCTCAAAGCAGACAAAAACTCAGTATAGAAGGGAGACAATGGGTGTAAGAAGCCACAACCTTAGCTGAGAAACTATTGGAAAACGATGACTGCTTGTAGAAGGAGAACTGATTTTCTTTAAGGGAATGATGTTATATAGGTTGATCAGGCTCCAGTGGATGAACTCAAACCCAGGGACGTATGGTGATGCAAGCTTGCTCATAGGCCTTAACATGACAGAATGCATGAAATCCAGTGGACAGACATGGGGGACTGCAGATAAGGGAGGGAGTATAAATATGAAGAAGGTGTACTGTATGTAATTGTCAAAAAATTAATTATAAAACAAAGCTTCTAGTAAAGGCCACAATTCATGTACAATTCATGTCTCATCTCTCCAGTCTTTTCTGGCGATAGTTACGCAGTATCAAAAGTCTAATGTTGAAACATGAATAAGAGTAACCTTCATGGTCTGGGTGGAGCTGCCTTTCGACTTTGAAGCCCATCGTGCCAGGTTCGGTGCCTTTGTGCCTTTGTGTGGGCAGGCTCCTGAAGTACAGGAGGTCACTCCAGATAGGTAGATTTTAGGTTAGATTGACTCCTGGTTGCTGGAAAAGCGTCTCAACTCTAAACCCTTGTAGGAGGTGGCTGTCTGGGCAGAGCTGCTCTTCACCTTTGCAGCCTGTGGTGCCAAGTTCAGTGCCTTTGTGTCTTTGTGCCCGCAGGCTCCTGAAGCACAGGAGCCCAGAAGTTGCTCCAGACAGGTACCAGGGAGTGGGCTAAGTCAGGCATATCCCCCCTGCACAACTGGAATTGATGAGAGAGTATCCAAGTGGACTTTTTTGGAGAACCCTCAGAACAGGAAGGGAAGAGTGACTTAGACTTCCAATATCCAATATAAAACCAAAATTGAAAGCCCGAAACCTAAACAAGTCAATACTCCATAAACAACGAGGAGGAAAGGAAAAAAAAAGGTATCGGAAGGAGGCAAGCAAAACCAGCCACTAATATAGTGAAAAGACATTTGTGATTTGAATCACAAAAGGGAAACC
>VZQC01011599.1:1815464-1885308 GCA_009823505.1 Rhizomys pruinosus
GCTAACCATAAAGGGAGAATAAAGCCCAGTGACTCATCTGCTGTCTTGGAAGCACCTGGCTGTCCTAATGTACATAGTCTGGTATAATAAAATAGGAGCAGCAGTTTTCCACAAGGTTCACATGATTGTTACCAAGTGTGAACAATTAAAATTTTCATCTGAGCACAGATGTACTCAAAGAGGCAAATCAGTTAACTCTAGAGCTAAAAAAAGGCAAATCAGTTAACACTGGAGCTGAAAATGGCCATGTACTACTGCCAAGATAATGTGATACCATGGGAAGATGAAGTTCCTGAGTTTCTCTTCAGGCTGGATGTGCATCCTTGACACTTTGGAGCATAATGGTTACCAATGACATACTTTCCCTTCAACTTCTCTATTATTTCCTTTATATAATAAACTACAAAGTTCGTCATAAATGATTATATATATATATATATATATATTAAAAAGATATTTTCAAAAATGGGTGTAAAAATATACTCTCACATTTTCTGAGGTGGCTTATATACTTCACTGACCCCAAAGCTAGTTGAATCCATTGTTATTATGGGATAATAATTTCACCATATTGTGTTATCCAACACCATTTAAAATTAAGAAGTATGGGGCTGGAGAGATGGCCTAGCGGTTAATAGCGCCGACCGCTCTTGCAGAGGACCCGGGTTCGATCCCCAGCACCCACATGGTGGCCGAGAACCGTCTGAAACTCCAATTCCAGGAGAACTCCAGCTCCCAGGGAATCCGACACTCTCTTCTGACCTCCGCGGCATTGCACGACACGGGTGCACAAACTTGCATGCAGACAGTACATTCATACACATACAGAAATAAATAAAATTAATAAAAAAATTTTAAATGTTTATTGCTAATGTTTACTTTAAAACTACATGTTTATGCTGAGTGCAGTGGTGCAAGTCTTTAATCCCAGCACTTGGGAGATGGAGGCAGGCAGAGGTCTGTGAGTTCAAGGCCTGCCTGGTCTATATAAGTGAGTTCTAGGACAGCTGGAGCTACAGGGAGACCTTGTCTCAAAAAGACCAAAAAAATGTTTATTCACATTTGTTAACCTCACTAGTAGTGAATTTAGTGAATTAGCTTTTGTGTGTTTTCCATTTTTTTACAAGCTCTTCAGGCCTTATTTTTATTTTCTTCTTTTCATTTTTCCTTTATCTCCTCTTTTCTTATTTTTATTATTTCTCTTTTGAACTTTTTTGGTTTCTCTTTTTTCCTTCCTTTTTCCTTCCTTTAATCTTTTCTCTCTCTCTTTCTTTCTTTCTTTCTTTCTTTCTTTCTTTCTTTCTTTCTTTCTTTCTTTCATCCTTCCTTTCTGCACAGTCCTACCATGAATTTTAGGCACTTCACAATCTTAAAGTCTGGCAGCCCGTCTCCCTTTAGCAGGGAATACAGTTAACCTTCAGTTGCTTTTCTTTGTCTTTTTAAAATTTTATTTATTCTTTATGTGTATGAATGTACTGTCTTGCATGCAGGCCTGTGCACCCGTGTAGTGCAATGCCGTGGAGGTCAGAAGAGGGCATCAGATTCCCCTGGAACTGGATTTAAAGATGGTTCTCAGCTGCCATGTGGGCTGGGGATCAAACCTGGGTCCTCTGCAAGAGCAGTCAGTGCTCTTAACCACTAGGCCATCTCTCCAGCCCCTCAGTTGGTTTTATAATATACACTTTTCATTATTTCAACTGAAGGTCTTCTGTCATTTCAATGTGTGGTTTCTTTTTTTCTTTTATATATAAAGCTGATTAGTAACAGTGGTGATTGTCAAAATCCCCAACTTCTTCCAGTATTAATTCATTATATATATATATATATATATATATATATATATATGTGTGTGTGTGTGTGTGTGTGTGTGTGTGTGTGTGTGTGTGTATGTCTTTTATTATGCTGAGGAAACTTCCCTCTAATCCTACATTTTTAGAATTTCTATCATGATACCATGTCGAGTTTATCAAATTCTATTTCTGCATATGTTCAGAAGTTCTTGTACTTCTCTTCATTCTATTAATGTAGTGTACCCAGTAAATTGTTGTCCTGTTGGATTGTCTTGGTTCTTATGGCTACATCCCACTTGCTTGTCCTGTCCAGTCCTTGTACATACGGTTGAATTTGATTCACTACCATGTTCTGAGGACTTTGCCTGTCTCATCAGATGTTCTGTTCCTTATGATTCAATCCTGGTAGTTTGTGTGTTTCAGGAATTCATACATTTTTTTCTAAGTATGTGCCAAATAATTATTTATAGTAGTCTCTTAGGATCCATTTGTTTCTGTTCTATAACCTTTAATACCTCCTCTTTCAATTAATTAATTAATTTGAATAATCTCTCCTTTTTGCCCTCAGTTCAGCTAGTTAATTTTATCTTTGGGTAAATTATTANTTTTATTTATTTCTGTATGTGTATGAATGTACTGCCTGCATGCAAGTCTGTGCACCCGTGTCGTGCAACGCCGCGGAGGTCAGAAGAGGGTCTCGGATTCCCCTGGAGCTGGAGTTCTCCTGGAATTGGAGTTTCAGACGGCTCTCGGCCGCCATGTGGGTGCTGGGGATCGAACCCGGGTCCTCTGTAAGAGCAGTTGGTGCTCTTAACCGCTAGGCAGTAAATATTTTTTAAATATTGTTAGAGACACAGGATATAGCTAAAAGAATTTAAAGGTAGTTATGAAGAATAGTTAAAATTAATGGGTGAGAAGGCTGCTCTTCCAATAGGACAACATTTTATGAGATTTTTTCATGCACATTAGTGGATGAAATGTAAAGCCATATTTGCTTGTGGTTTTATACATCTTCTATAGTGGATGTGGCAAACCACAAGCAAATATGGCTTTACATTTCATCCACTAATGTGCATGAAAAACATCTCATAAAAATGTTGTCCTATTGGATGGAGCTTGAAGCCATTATGCTGAGTGAAGTAACACAGTCCCAGAAAGACAAACAGAAAATGGTTTCCCTCATTTGTGGATGCTAGCACCAAATCCCCCAGATGAAAGGCAAGCTGAATGACATTATTGTTATATTTTTGTTTATCTGAAAGCAACTATGTTGGTATAATGTGAATCTCTCAATGGGCTCTAGAATCCACCCACCAATTATTTTCAGACTCTGTAATTACTGTATATGGGTGAAGTGTATGTATCCATATTTTAGAGTAATATAAAATTAATGGAGGAAAACGTGAATTCCTAAGCATAAAAAATGACTGAGAGAAAGATACAGGACAGTTACGGCAGACTGCATGGTGTGGGGTGCAGTGGGGTGGGGTTGGGGAAAAGGGAAAGGGGACTATGCCTGAACTAAGTTGAGAAATGATGTATGAAATACACAAAACATCAATAAAAAGAGAACCAAAAAATACAAAAAAAAATTGCTCTTCTATTCACAATCCTAGTTGACCAGGAGGAAAGGAAGAATGGCAAACAATTATTTTTACATTAAGTTAAGAGTATATTTATGCAGCTCCATAACCCTTAGTAGTCTCATATCTTTTTTTAAATTTTTATTTATTTTTGAATATGTATGAATGTACTGTGTGCATGCAGGTTTGTGCTCCTATGTCATCCAATGCCGTGGAAGTCAGAAGAGGGCGTCAGATTCCCCTGGAACTGGAGTTACAGACGGTTCTCAGTCGCTATGTGGGTGCTGTGGATCCCATCCGGGTCCTCTGCAAGAGCAGTCGGTGCTGTTAACTGCTAGCCATCTCTCCAAACCCAGCAGTCTCGTATCTTTACAGCGGCCTTGCTACAACAGGGTATTGCACTGTTTCATGTGGTATATTCAAAGTCCTTCTGGATTTTGCTGTTTCTAAGTATAAAATAGCTCTATTTAATTTTTTTGGAAAGCTATGTTCTTAGTGGATTTCTTCTTCTGTGGCTGTCCTTCAGGCTTCACTTAAATGATAACTGAAGGAGCTCAGATTGCCATCAGAAACATGATTAGTTGTCTGCTCTTTCTAGATTTGAGTACTACCACAATGTTTGTATGGGGAGTTTCCAATGTCTTCAAGAGGGTGCCTGAAAGGGGCTCACCAAATGATTATTTTGTTCCATAGAAATTCCTAAAAAGACTGTTCCCATGACTAGCTTTGCTTTCTTGATGGTAAGGCTAATTGTGTTTATGTAATTCTGTTTAGAATTCATTTCAAGGATTATAGTGTATATATGTTTTGTAGTCATTCCTGAGCTCCAATAGTAACTGTATTGTCCTTCATATCAGTATTGTTTGTATTTCTACTTGGCATCCACTTCTTTCCCTTTTATTCAACTTTTATTTGTAAATACTTGCTTCATTATGATATGATTCTGTAAACCACGTGGACACTTAGAGAACTCTATAATAGTCTCTGATGACTTTAATTTCTAGTTGTTAGGAAGAAAGTTCCTCAAAAATTTTAAAATGAATGTTAGAGTCTAAAAGAGAACTCTCATCAAACACCGTTTCTTCAAATTAGGTCAGCATTTGACCCACTTACAATTAATTCATGGCTGTGGTATCTTGAATATTGGATATAGTAAGCCAAACTGATCAAGTAAGGAAGCCTGTAAGAATGTGGACAAAAGGGGTAAAGGAGGCCTTGAAAGCATCATGGTTAATTTCCATCAAGAAATAGGATGTTCATGACAAAAGAAGAAAAATTTCCACTGGTGATGTTGTAAACATTGAAAAAATTGATATTGAGTACTTAACAACTGTCAACCAACAAAATTGCAAGAACAAGCATCAATACAACAGGTTAATACATATCCTTATACTCGTGGACAAGTATAGCTCAAAAGACTCATCAAAGAAGTGTGTTTTTGCAGCAGATGAAGACTATTATGACGTTCCACAGGGATCAAAATACAGAGAATTATTGAGCTTGGGATTCCCATCCATAACCAGCACATCTTTCATGCAATATTTACATGTGTGTCTCAGGAACATTGTGGGGGAGGGGACAGAAAGAAAGACCAGAAAAACAAGGTACCTGCTACTGCATAATGCATTCTAGACACTATACGGAAGCTGTACCCATGAAATCTCCACAGCATGGTAGTCTAACAAGAGCTGCATTTTGACAGAAACAGCTGACATGCCAATGTAGATTGGGAATGTAAACAGGGTCTCACCTCTAAATGAAAAGCTGCATGCTATCAATTGTTACTTAGCGAGGGAAAATCAGTTTTCTCTAGGACCTAGCTCCATGATAAATTATCTAATCTCAAGTGGTCTGCCATAACAGATGTAAAATGAGTACCATTAAATGGAATATATATATATATATATATATATATATATATATATATATTCATATGCAAGACCAGATGCAGATTTCTCAACTGGAAATGTAGTTCCTAAGCATCTTCCATGACTTACTTAGAATCTCAGCATTGGAAATTTCAGCTCAAGTATTGAAAGGGCCTTCCACCTTCATGGGAGAAAACCGTCATCCAAAATAATGGTAACAGGTGGGAGTGATGGTGCACACATTTAATCCCAGCACTCAGGAGGCAGAAGCAGGTAGATTGCAAGCATTCTTTTGACAGAAGCACTTACAGAGTCAGCAAGCAGCCTTCAAGCCTGGACTTCTGCTGATATCCTGCAAATCTGTCAAACCTGCCCTGGCATCACCAAATGTCTTTTATCCCTTGGGACCAAGCATTGATCTGGAACAAATGGCCTGAAGCCCTGTGTGTCCCTAGTTCTGTGCGTCCCAGTCCCCTCCAAGGTTTTGTATAAAATACCCTGAGTTACAACATTAAATTGAGTTTTAATCCCCCTTGTGGAATTACTCCCAGTCTCTATGAATCCGTTTTCTTTTTCTCTTTGTGTTACTTCTCACGTTCTCTCCCCCTCCCTGCTTGAGGCTTAGTCCTGGGGACTGATAACCAGCGAGCCAGGGAACAGTTTAGGGACTCAGCAACATCACAAAGCTGTGAGCCCTGGTCCTCAAGAGTTCACCCAGCCCTCAAGAGCTCTGACTCAGCCCTATTCCTCTTGATAGGACCTTTACCCAGCCCTTGCTGTAAGCAAGGGTGCAGCTTCCATCTCACACTGGGTTGCTGGGACCTTCACCCTGCCCTCAGAGCCTGTGTTTCACCTCAATGGGACCTTCCTTCCCCACACTGTTACTTCAAATAATTCCACAGCATACCTAGAAATACCATTGCAAACATATTTAGCTAACTCTGAATCTACTGGCAAGATGTTTGCTGGGGTCCTATGCAATATGACTCATATGTCATACACAAGAAGAAAATCCCAAGAAACCTCGAGTGCTCCACAAGATTTTGACACTTGCTCGCAAGCACAACTTGCCCTGTCCTGACACTGAGTATGGTGGTGTTTACACTCATGATTAGGGTATATCAGAGTTTACTTGAAGGGAAATCTCTTCTATAGACTGTCTCCTCAAACTATTGATGCTCCATTTTGCTCTAAAGAAGCTAACAACCTTGAACAGATGAATGGATGGGACCCAGGATGAGATGGGGCACCCCTGCACATCCCCTTCCTGCAAGGGCTTGGTGAAGGTCCTAAGGACATGACATAGGGTAAGATACAGTTCCAGGTGAAGGTCCCTGCAGTTACCGGGGCTGGGACAAAGTAGCCACATCTCCCCCTCCCCCTTCCCCCCACAATTTGTGGTATGGGCATCCCAGTGGGAAGAACAGTAGTGACTCTGGGGTACAAGGAAACAGAATATACAGAAAACCTGCCACTCCACAGCCAACCTAAAGAAAGGGGCTTCAGCAAGTAGCCAACCTGATGTGTTACTTGTTCGGATCTCTGGAGAAGATTCAGATCAGAAATAGAAGTGGTAGCTGGACCTTCCAATACACAACCAAAAGAGAAAACCTGAAACCTATGCTAGCCATCTCCTCATAAAAAAGAAGAAAACAATGAAGGAACCTGAAGTTAACAAGTAAAGTAAGTCTTCAATGCAGTGAAGAAATACTTGAATTTCACATCAGATTACAACAAAACAAATCCACATGCCCAAAGCACAAGGAAAAAACAACAACATGAGAAAAGAGAATAACAAATCCCCACTAAAGTCTGTCAGTCCTATAGAGTACTCCAACAATGAGATCTCCCTGGAAATAACCCAGGACACAGATCTTAAAAGAACAATCACACAGAAACTCAAAGAAATCAAGGAATATAAAGAACAAGTCAAGGAACTAAAAGAAGAGAATGCCAAACTCTGGAAAGGCCTAGAGGGACAGAATGACAAACCCCAGGAAGAGCTAGAAGGAGAGAATGACAAACTATGGAAAGCATTAGGTGAGGGAATAACAAACTCTGGGAGGAAGTGGAAAAACTGAAAAGATCCCACACTGAAATGAAATAAGAAACCGACCTGAGAATCAAGGATCTAGGAGGAGAGAATGGCAAACTACAGAAAGAACTGGAAATAATAAAGAAATCACAGGATGAAATGGAAAAGGAAATCAAACACTTAGCCAATCCTCAGGAAAGGATGGGAGAAAGCCTCAGTAGCATATTAGATTAAACAAAGAATAGAATATCAACACTGGATGATAACATGGAAGGAAAACAAGGCTTAAGGAAAGAGTATGAAAATTAAAGAAAAAAAAAACCACAAGAGTGGAACAATCAGGAAATGTAAGACACTAAGAAAATACCAAACCTCCATATCATAGGGATAGAGGAAGGAGAAGGATCCCAGGACAACAGTATTGATCAGATCTTCAACAGAATAATAGGAGAAAATTTCCCCAAACTGAAAAATGGCAAACCCATAGAAATAGAAGAAGCACATATAACATCAAATAGACAAGATCAGAAAATAAATTCCCCACATCATATCATAGTTAGAATGCTAGATGCTCAAAACAAAGACAAACTACTTAAGGCCACAAGAGAAAAACAAATTACATATAAAGGGAAACTCATTAGAATTACAGCTGACTTTTCTGTGAAAATGATGAAAGCCAGAAGAACATAGACCAAATTATTTCCAGTGCTAAACAACTATAGATGCCAACCCAGATTACTATACCCAGCAAGAATTTTGATTAAAGTCATAAAAACAGCCTCATACTGGTACAAAAAGAGACCCATAGATCAATGGAACAAAATTGAAGATCCAAACTTGAGCTCAAAAATTTCAGCCACCTCATATTTGACAAAGTGGCCAAAAAATTCAATGGAAAGAGAGTATCTCCAGCAAGTGGTGCTAGCAAAACTGGATAGCCATTTTTAGAAGAACAAAATTAAACCCCTACCTCTAACCCTGTACAAAATAAACTCCAAATAGATCAAAGAGCTCATCCTGAAGCCTGAAACTCTGATGCTGATAGAAGAAAATGTTGGCAGCAACCTACAAGACATAAGCTTAGGAAAAGACTTTCTAAATCAGGCAACAGCTGTGAAAAAAATAAGGTCAACAATTGATAAGGTCAACAATTGAAAAGTGGGGCTTCATTAAACTCAAAATGAAGCCTTTGTACAGTGAAAGAAACAATCAATAAAGTGAAGAGAAAACCCACAGAGTGGGAGGAAACATTCACCAGTGATACATCTGATAGAGCATTAACATCCAGAATATATAAATTACTCAAAAAACAAAGGAGAAAGACAACAAATGACTCTATCAAAAGATTTGTGAATAGGGAATTCACAAATGAAGAAGTGAAGATGGCTGAGAAACATCTCAGAAAGTGTTCAATGCAGATAATAAGTAAGGACATGCAAATTAAAACCAGCTCAAGATTTCACTTTACCCAGTAAGCCTGTGAAGATTAGGAAAACAAATGACACCAAATGCTGGAGAGGTTGTGGGGAAAGGGGAACACTCATTCACTGCTGGTGGGAATGCAAACTCCTGCAACACTTATGGAAAGCAGTGTGGAAAACTCTTAAAAGACTGAAAATGAGCATACCATCTGACCCAGTCATATCTCTCCTGGGTATAAACACACAAGACTCATCCTATCACAGAGATACATGCACATCTATGTTTATTGCAGCTCTCTTCACAATTGCAAAGAGCTGGAAGCAGCCCAATTGTCCCTCAAACAAGTAGATAAAGAAAATGTGGTACACCTACATAATTGAGTTCTATTCAGCAGTAAAGAATTTTGTAGGTAAATGGATGGAACTAGAAACCATTATGCTAAGTGAAGTAACATAGCCACAGAAAAACAAATGAGGAATGGTATCCCTCATTTGTGGATGCTAGTAACAAATCCCTAGTTGCAAAGCAAACTAAGCATGATCAGTGTTATATTTATTTTATATATGAAAGCATCAGTACAGTTAAAAGGTGAATCCCTTAATGGGCTCTAGAATTAACCTACCACTTATCTTCAGACTTTATAATATTGGTATATGGGTGGAGAGTATGTATTCATATTTCAGAGAAATATAAAATTTTAGGGAAAATGTGAATTCCTAAATATATTTTGGAATATATATATATATATATATTTGAAGGGAACAACAACAAAATGACTGGGTCAAAGAACTGACTGAAAAAGTAAATTTCTGCCCCAATCTGTAAACCTCTGAAAAGAAAACCTTTAAAAAGACTGAGAAAAAATGCGAGACATATATGCAAGAATGCATGAGCTCAGGTTGGGTGGGGGGCATGGAAGGAGGAATGACTCTAAACTGGATGGAGAAATGCACCAAATTTCAATAAAAATATTTTTAAAAATGAAAGTTTAAGGAGCTTGGCAGTCTCTTAGGCATGTGTAAATAGATCCTACCTCCCTTCCCATGATTGGGAAGTTTGCTAAAAAGAAAAGAAAAAAAATGAGTACTCATCGAGGAAGTCCTGTGTCATGTACACATTATAAATATTTTAAGAGCAACAATATGTAAAGCCAGCACATTTTTTCATTCATGATTAATGAGCTCGTTTACATTTTCAAACTTGAAAAAAAATACAAAGAAAAGAAACAAAGAAAAACAAAATAACTGCGTACTCTCTAACATTCTACTTTCATAGCTTTCTTTTACTGTAACAAATACCTCATATAATCAACTTACAAAAATAAAAGTATTATTTTGATTCATGGTCTTAAATTCTAGGCTGTTGATTAGGAATTGCTCTTTCTTTCTTTGGTGATGAAAAAGGAAACATCACAACAGATAACAAAATGATCCAGACAACCATACAAGAATACTTCAGAAACATATATGCTTCTAAATTTGAAAACCTAAGAAAAATGGAGGAATATCTGAAATCCTGGAAATCAAAAAAGCTTAACCAAGAAGAGATTGACAGCTTTAACAGACCCATAATATACAAGGAAATTGAAAATGTAATAGTAAAATTCCCAACTAAAGAATGCCCAGGCCAAGATGGTTTCAGTGCAGAATTCTATAAAACATTTAAAGAGGGCTTACAATGATTACTACTCAAACTGGGCAGAAGGATAAAAACAGAGGGAAATCACCCAAATTCCTTCTATGAAGCCAGCATTACTCTAATACCAAAACCAGGCAAATATACAACCAAAAAAGAGAGCTATAGACCCATCTCATTAATGAACGTAGATGTAAAACTTCTCAACAAAATACTTGCAAACTGCATATAGACCCATATCAAAAAGATAATCCATCATGACAAAATTGGATTCATACCAGTGATGCAGGGATGGTTTAGCATATGTGTTCTAGTCTGTCTTCCATTGCTGTGACAAAACACTCTGACCGACACCAACTTGGGGAGGAAAGGGTTTATTCAGCTTACATCTCCTGGGTCACAGTTGATCACTCAGGGAGCCCAAGATAAGAACTCAGGGCAGGAACCTGGAGGCAGGAGCTGAAGCACAGGCCATGGAGGAATGCTGTCCACTGGCTTGCTCCTGGCTTGCTCAGCAGCCTGCCTTCTTATACTGTCACTGCTCAACAATCAAGACAATACACCACAGATGTGGCCACAGGCCAATCCAATGGAGCCAATTCCCCAACCGAGGCTCCCTCAACCCAGGTGTGTCAAGTTGACACCAAAGCTATCCAGCACAATTGACCCCTTGTCAACTTGACACACAAACACATCACTATTAAACCACCTTTCCAGTTCTTATCCCCAAAGTATGATGTTAACACTAATCACAACCTAAGACAGTACATCCTTAAAAGCCCCACAGTCCTTAAAATGTCCAAACACTTAAAAGTCCAGTCTATTAAAAGTCTCTTAACTGTGGGCTGCTGTAAAATCCAAAACAAGTACTGTCTTATTTCAAAGGGAAGAATCAGGCACTCTCAAACAAAACCTAAGTCCAGCAAGTAGCTCAAGGCTGGACACCTGGGATTCACTCACGATCTTCTGGGCTCCAAAGGGTCTCGGCAGCTCCCCCTCTCCGACTCTGCCGTCCGTGGCACACTCATCTCGCAGGCCCAGGCCGACTCCATTCTACACCTACCGCTGCTCTTGGTGGTCGTCCCAGGGTACCGGCATCTCCAAAAAGCTGGGGTCGCTACTGAAACTGAGGCAGCACCTTCACCAATGGTCTCTTCTGACCTCTCCTGGTGCAAAGCCTCAGCTTCTCTCCATGACCCCTGCAATCCTGGGGTCTTCACAGCAACCGAGGTGCACTTCCACCAATGGTCTTTCCTGACCTCTCACAGTGCCAAGCCTCGGCTGCTCTCTGTGACCCCCTCAAATTTCAACACCGGAACCATATAGGAGACTCTTACACGTTACCAAGTCCGGCTTCTGGCTCGAGATGGAGGCTCAGGCCCTTTCTGGGTCACAGCTTCTGTGTGCTGACCTTGAAGATATTCTCCCCAGAAGATTTCACCTCAGTGATGCTGGTCTCTTGTTACTTACAGCTGATTTTTCAGCCCCAGCTAACCAGCATCAATTGCCCCAGTACCACAAAAGTTTCACTTCAGGTTCTGGTCTCTTGTTACTTACAGCTGATTCTCCAGCCCCAGCTGACCAGAACCCACAGATTACACAGTCCTGATGATTTCTGCTTCCATTAGAAACTTCACAAGCCAGGCCTCCATCTTCTACAACTCCTTCAGCAAAACTGCTCCAAGCTCCACAGCAATGATCTTTAAGCATTCAATGATCTTCCCAGCCCAAAGTTCCAAACGCCTCCACAATCCTTCCCCAAAACACCAAGGTCAGGTCTGTCACAGCAATACCCCACTCTTCTGGTACCAATTTCTGTTCTAGTCTGTCTTCCATTGCTGTGACAAAACACTCTGACCGACACCAACTTGGGGAGGAAAGGGTTTATTCAGCTTACATCTCCTGGGTCACAGTTGATCACTCAGGGAGCCCAAGGTAAGAACTCAGGGCAGGAACCTGGAGGCAGGAGCTGAAGCACAGGCCATGGAGGAATGCTGTCCACTGGCTTGCTCCTGGCTTGCTCAGCCTGCCTTCTTATACTGTCACTGCTCAACAATCAAGACAATACACCACAGATGTGGCCACAGGCCAATCCAATGGAGCCAATTCCCCAACCGAGGCTCCCTCAACCCAGGTGTGTCAAGTTGACACCAAAGCTATCCAGCACAATATGTAAATCAATAAATATCATAAAACACATAAATGGATGAAAGACAAAAACCACACAATCATCTTGGTTGATGCAGAAACACCTTTGACAAAATCCAGCATCCCTTCATGTTTAAAGTCCTAAAGGGAATTGGACTTGAGGGACCATTCCTCAATGTAATCAAAGCCATATACAACAACCCCACAGCCAACATCTGTGGAGAGCCGGCATTGGCCAAAACGGCGCTTTGGACCCTGGCCAGGTCTTATCTCCTGATTGTCGCCTGACTGCCCAGCTCATTCCCCAGCCAATAAGAGAACACCAAACCTGAACCCTCATTAGCATGTCTGCTGACTTCCGTATATTGTGCATACCACTTACAGACCAATGAGAGACTGCCAGGGCGCTCGCGCCCTTGCAGGAGGCGGGGTTGAGAGAGGGGATATGAGTAGGGGGACACTGGAAGGAGAGAAGAGAGTTGATGTATGAGTTGCCTGAATAAACTGCATCTGGAAGAACAAGAGTGTATCCTCTCCTTTTTCCTGCCGGCCGGGAACAGAGAGCGACAAGGAGAGCGACAAGTGGTGGCCCAGATGAGGAACCTCCGTCGGTGCGAGCACGGTTCAGAACCAGATGCAGGCAGGTGGGCTAGCTGGTAAGCTCCCAGGTAAGTGGGACAATTAAGGCTCTCAGAGTGAGACGATAAAGCTCCCCGGAAAAGGGGACTAAAAGGTTCTCAGAGTGAGACGATAAAGCTCCCGGTTCCAGGACAGGCTCTAGCTAGCACTATGGGAAACACAACATCTGCTCTGATGGTGCACCGCACCCTTAAGGCTTTATTGAGGGCAAAAGGAATTGAGCTGAGGAGAGAAACTCTAGACAGATTTTTGGCAGTGGTGGATCAGGTCACTCCATGGTTCCCAGTGACGGGATGCCTTACAATATCTAGTTGGGAAAAGTTAGGGAGGGACCTAATGTTTGCTGAGGAACAAGGAATTCTGCAGAGAGGTGTAGTTCCGATTTGGAAATTAATAGGAAATTGCTTGGGCGATGAAGGGAGCTGCGCAGCAGAAATAAAAAAAGAGGAAGAACTTCTACAGCAGCTAAAAGAGGAACAGGCACCACCCAAGGGGGTTGAGGATGAAGAGCAGGACAAGTTGGCTGATGAGTTGGAGAGTTTGGTAGAAAGCATGGAGCAAGTGGAGGTTAGCATACAGCCGTCAGCCCCAGGACCTCTGCTACTGCCAATGGCCCCGGGACCCCCTCCGCCTTTTGTGGTACCTGGCACTTCGTTTCATCCAGAGTGCTGGAGGGAGGTAGCTGCTCAAAATCCAGCCCTATGTTTTCCAGTCTTCCAGACCCTTTGTTGCATCTCGCTTCTGCTCATCCTGTAATTTTCCCCCACATCACTGCATCTGCCCCACTAAACAGTGCCCTTCTCATATTCACAGATGGATCTAAGACAGGCCAAGGAGCTTATATGGTGGCAGGAGCACCTCCAGTCACAGTACCATTCTCTCCTGCCTCCCCTCAAGTTATTGAGCTCAAGATAGTTGTAACAGTGTTTCAGACCTTTAATGCTCCTTTCAACCTGATTTCTGACAGTCAATATGTTGTTAATATCCTAAAAAAGCTCGAGGTAGTAGGAAAGATCAATCTCAGGTCAACCGTCGGGTCTCTTCTGCGTACTTTACACATGCTCATTCTCCAGAGAGACCACCCATTCTTTGTTCAGCATATTCGGGCTCACACCAGACTGCCCAGCCCGCTAGCTGAAGGCAATGATTCAGTTGACCTCTGTACTTTTTCAGAATCTGAGCCATGCAGCTAATCTATCATGCAGTCTCTCATATCATTTAACAGGAAACTGGTCTGGTGAACTTGAATCTCTATTGGAAGAACTCCGCTCATCCATCGTGCACATCAACTCTACACGAGTAGATTTGTCCATGTCTGAGGGTTTTATCTCTTGGATGTCGAAGGCGGTGTCTCACCTACAGCAGTGGGCTGGAAGAGTGGGTTTGGGTTGCTGTATAATCCTGCGCGGATCATTGTGTCTGTGGTGTCTGATGCGCATGCGGAATAATCAGTGCAGAGAAAGAGCATTCTTCGTGCAGGCTCTTGCCGCTATTGAACTGGGCAGTTCACCTCAAGTTTGGCTTGGCATGCTAGAGAAGTAGTCAAAGACAGGTAAGACCCGCTGCATATATTACCAACCTAAGACAGGGAACAAATCTATGCTGTTTGTTTAACCCCATGATGGGTAAGGAATACCTCTGCAGGGGCAACCTAAGACAGGCATTCTCTCTGCCATATTACAAAAGAAAGGGGGAGATGTGGAGAGCGGGCGTTGGCCAAAATGGCGCTTTGGACCCNAATGCTCCTTTCAACCTGATTTCTGACAGTCAATATGTTGTTAATATCCTAAAAAAGCTCGAGGTAGTAGGAAAGATCAATCTCAGGTCAACCGTCGGGTCTCTTCTGCGTACTTTACACATGCTCATTCTCCAGAGAGACCACCCATTCTTTGTTCAGCATATTCGGGCTCACACCAGACTGCCCAGCCCGCTAGCTGAAGGCAATGATTCAGTTGACCTCTGTACTTTTTCAGAATCTGAGCCATGCAGCTAATCTATCATGCAGTCTCTCATATCATTTAACAGGAAACTGGTCTGGTGAACTTGAATCTCTATTGGAAGAACTCCGCTCATCCATCGTGCACATCAACTCTACACGAGTAGATTTGTCCATGTCTGAGGGTTTTATCTCTTGGATGTCGAAGGCGGTGTCTCACCTACAGCAGTGGGCTGGAAGAGTGGGTTTGGGTTGCTGTATAATCCTGCGCGGATCATTGTGTCTGTGGTGTCTGATGCGCATGCGGAATAATCAGTGCAGAGAAAGAGCATTCTTCGTGCAGGCTCTTGCCGCTATTGAACTGGGCAGTTCACCTCAAGTTTGGCTTGGCATGCTAGAGAAGTAGTCAAAGACAGGTAAGACCCGCTGCATATATTACCAACCTAAGACAGGGAACAAATCTATGCTGTTTGTTTAACCCCATGATGGGTAAGGAATACCTCTGCAGGGGCAACCTAAGACAGGCATTCTCTCTGCCATATTACAAAAGAAAGGGGGAGATGTGGAGAGCGGGCGTTGGCCAAAATGGCGCTTTGGACCCTGGCCAGGTCTTATCGCCTGATTGTCGCCTGACTGCCCAGCTCATTCCCCAGCCAATAAGAGAACGCCAAACCTGAACCCTCATTAGTGTGTCCGCTGACTTCCGTATATTGTGCATACCACTTACAGACCAATGAGAGACTGCCATGGTGCTTGCGCCCTTGCAGGAGGTGGGGTTGAGAGAGGGGATATGAGTAGGGGGACACTGGAAGGAGAGAAGAGAGTTGATGTATGAGTTGCCTGAATAAACTGCATCTGGAAGAACAAGAGTGTATCCTCTCCTTTTTCCTGCCAGCCGGGAACAGAGAGAGACAAGGAGAGCGACAAACATCATCCTAAATGGAAAAAAATTAGAAGCATTCCCCTTAAAGGCAGGAACCTGACAAGGCTGCCCCTATTGCCACTCCTCTTCAATATAGTACTTGAAACACTTGCTAGGGCAATAAGGCAAGAAAGGGAAATTAGAGTACTAATTGGAATAGAGGAAGTCATACTATCCCCTTTTGCAGATGATACGATAGTTTACTTAAGGGATACTCAAAACTCGACCAGAAAACTCCTAGAAACAATCATTAAGAGTTTCAGTAAAGTGGCAGGCTAAAAAATTAAACTAGAAAAATCAATAGCCTTTTTTTACACTAACAACAAGCAACTGAATAGGAATATAAGGAGACCTTCCCACTTCAATAGCCTCATAAACAATAAAATACCTAGGAACAAACCTAACCAAAGATCTCTACAGCAAAAAATTTAAACTCCTGAAGAGGAGATTGAAGAAGCATCAGAAGATGGAAAGACCTCCCATCCTCATGGATTAGAAAAATTAATATATTAAAAATGTCCATTCTACCCAAATTAATATACAGATTCAAAGCAATACTAATTAAAATCCCCATAAGTTTATCTAGACATGGAAAAAATCCTTAAATTCTGTAGGGTTGCTGCTGGGATTTGTGGCGGGGCCCACTTAATCCTAGGACTACCCATGTGGAAAGCCCATGCAGGAAAGCATACCACATGTAGGCAGGTGGAGGTTCAAAAGCAGAGAGAGTTTATTCCAACATGTCCACTTAAATGTCCATCATGACTCAATTCATCACTACACCTCACCCCATAGGTGTGGCCAGGGAGGTACCATTGGCTTAGAACCCACCCCATGGGTGTGGCCAGGGAGGTACCATTGGCTTAGAATCCAGCCCATCTAACTAAGCTTTCCCACAAAATTCATATGGAAAAACAAAAGACCCTGAATACCTAAAACAACCCTGAACAAAAAAACGAACACAGGGGGGAATCACTATACCAGACTTCAAACTTTATTGCTGCGATTTAGTCATAAAATCAGTCTGGTCGGGGCTGGAGAGATAGCCTCCGCTCTTGCAGAGGACCTGGGTTCGATCCCCAGCACCCACATGGTGGCTAAGAACCGTCTGTAACTCCAATTCCAGGAGAACTCCAGTTCCAGGGGAATCCAAGACCCTCTTCTGACCTCCGCGGCATTGCACGACATGGGTGCACAGACCTGCATGCAGACAGTACATTCATACACATACAAAAATAAATAAATAATAATAAAAAAAATTAAAAAAAATGTTTAAAAAAAATCAGTCTGGTCCTGGCACAAAAACAGACTAGTAGACCAATAGAATGAAACTGAATATCCAAACGAGCACATATATTTTCAGCCACCTCATATTTGAAAAGGGGGCTAAAAAGACTCCATGGAGGAAAGACAGCATCTTTAGCAAACGGTGTTGGCAAAACTGGATCACCACTTGTAGAAGAATATAATTAAACCCCTACCTCTTGCCCTATACAAAAAAAAAAATCAACTCCAAAAGGATCAAGGACCTCGACTTCAAATCTGAAACTCTGAAGGTGGTATAACAAAATGTCGGCAGCAACCTACAAGACATAGGCATAGGAAAAGACTTTCTAAATCAGACAGCAGCTGCATGGGGAATAAGGTCAACAATTGACAAGTGGGACCTCATTAAATTCAAAAGATTCTGTACAGCAAAAGAAACAGGGAAGTGAAGAGAAAACAGAGTGAAAGGAAACCTTCACTGCTGATACATATGACAGAGCATTTACTTCCAGAATATATAAACTACTCATAAAACAAAGAACTAAAAGACAAATGATTCATTCAAAAGATGGAGTAAAGAGCTGAACAGAGATTTCACAAGTGAGGAAATAGAGATGGCTGAGAAACATCTTAAAAGTGATCAACATCACTAATAATTAAGGAAATGTAAATTAAAACCACATGAAGATATCATCTCACTCCAACAAGACTGGCTAGGATTGAGAAAACAAATGATACCAAATGCTGGAGAGGTTATGAGGAAAGGGGAATACTCATCCACTGCTGGTGGGAATGTAACTAATATCCATAAGTTAGTACAAATTTATAACCTTTCCCTTATGAATTTTCTTGGCAATTATCAGTATTCAACAGATTTTCTTACATCATCTACTATTTCCTATTAGAATATAACCTTGGGGAGACAGGGGATTTGCCTGCTTTGTTCTTTACCTTGAGTAGTTTCCCCCACACCCAGAGAAACTATTCTAAGCTGAGCAGTGATTGTTTTGTTCAGTGGATAATTTAGTTCTGTGTTTGTTTATGATCTGTCTTCCAACTAAATTGTTAACTCCCTAAGTGGGGAAGATTTGTTTTTCTTTTTCTATTTTATCTTCAAGTCAAGCAGATAAATGTCATCTATTATTTATTGAATTTGTTTATCAGAATTAAGCTTAAATTAAGGTAAATGGTAAAAGAAGACTGAGACATGATTATTTGTTTCTGAGTTAGATAATCTCTGCCATGATACTATGTCAATACACACACACATAAACACACAGAAAGGGATACATACACAAATGCCCACCTCCCACACACATGCATACTTACACAGTAAAATGCAATGAATGTTTATTTATTTATTTTCATGTGGGTGCTGAGGATCGACCCCAGGTCCTCTTCAAGAGCAGTCGGAGCTCTTTTTTAAGTTAATTTTTATTGAGCACATTTTTTACAACATAATCAAATTTAGACCCGTTCACCCATCCTTGCCCCCCTCACGCCCCTCCCTCTAGAGCCCATGGGTTCTGCCATGCATGTTAATGCATGTATCTTTTTCTCAGTCTTTTTAACCCTTTGGATGCAGATGTTTACTGTTTTGGTCAGTTCTTTGAGCAGGTTTTTCTCTCTTTTTTGTTCCCTTTAATTTTATATTACTCCAAAATCTGCATATATACACTCCACACATAAATTGGAATTACAAAGTCTGAAAATAAACTATAGGTTAATTCCAAAGCACATTTAGTGATTCACATTTTAACAGTAAAGTTGCATGCAAGTAAAAAGAAATATAACTTTACATTCTAAGTTACATGTATGTTTTAAAGTAATTTTTGAAGGTTCTATAAGAATTTAATATAAATATTATAATCAGTTAACAATGTAAACTATACATTATTGTAATATTTCAATAACTCAGGGATTATATTGAAATTATTCTCTAAAGCTATCAATACTTTTTATTTTATATTATTCCAAAGTATGTATGTATACTTATACTCCACACATAAGTCAAAATTAAAAATTCTGAAAATAAACTGTAGGTTGATTCCTAAACACATTTAAAGATTCACATTTTAACAGTAAATTTGCATTCAGGTATAAAGACGTGTAACTTTACATTCTTTTTTTAGAATATGACTACATCTCCTCCATCTATATATGGTAATTACAATGTGTGAGTATAAGTGCTAGGACAATTCTAGAGCCCATTTACAGATTCACACTGTAATAGCACAGTTGCTTTCAGATACAATGAAATATAATAATAAAGTTGCTCAGTTTGACTATCCTTCTAGCCCCCCCTCAAATAAAAGATTTTTATAAAAATAAAAATATATAGAAGCACAAACTTGTGACCTCACTGTGATATGTGTGGCCAGAATCTCATTCAGAAAAGATGGGCTAACAACAAATTTTGAAGGCTTGGTTAGGACCGAAATCAATGCACTTATAATAGGTTCAGTCTTCATAGATTTGTAATTTTTTACTTTACAGATCTGTGAAGTAGATTTAGCCTAAATAATTTGTGGATACATCTTAGTATATTTATCCATGTGAATTTTGTCTTAAGTATGAAGTATGTGTTTGTAAAAAAGTTGTTCCAGCCAATGATAAAACACAGTTCCCTCTTACATTGACTTTATTATTGACACAGATGTTATAAAATAAAGCTTATGTACTATGAAAGGAAAGGTATATGGAGGGGCAGACATTAGAAAAGTTCTGCCTTAGGTGCTCCTTATAATAGGACTGGAAAAGTTCTGCCTTATGTGCTACTTATAATAGGAAGGTGAGTTTGTTCACTAACAAAGGTTCCAGGGAAAACACAGTGTCTGGGTGATATTACACACTCAATGGATGCTCCTAAAAGAAAAAAAAAATGACAAAGTTTTTGAAAAAAAGGTTTCCTATATATCTGTATCCCCCCTTTTTATTATAGGTTTTTATTTTTTGACCCATGAGTCTCAAAAAGGCAGTTGTAGTACATATACCTATAGGCAGGAATCAAGGCACAGATTTCATCAAATTCATCCAAGCTGTTTTGGGTGACTGTATGTCATTAACTTGGGAAGTAAACTTAATTCCTTAAGTTAAATCATCCTGCAGGTAAAAGAGAATGCTACAAGATGATACTGTACAACAGAAAAATTATAGAGAACATTTGTATGTGCCAATCGCAAAGTTATTATTATACAGATTTTAAGTAAAACAAATGTGGACAACAATTTATATTTCCAATTAACTCAGATGCATTACGGTATTTATCAAAACCTTTAAAACAATGTTGTTTAATATACACATATTTACTTTTACTAAGTCCTAAAACACCATGTAACCTGTAGACAGAGTCTGGGCAAAATTGGATACTTGTTGAACTCACGTCAATTAAATATACATTAATTGAATATAGACCTGTGTCTCTCTCCCACCCCTCCCACCCCTCCCGATTCACCATTTTAGTCAGTTTTCTGATGCAGTCTTTCTGTTGTTGTTCTTTTAATATGCATCCCTCTCCACAAGAAATATTTACAACTGGGTTATTGGCATTAGCATCCACAGATGAGGGATACCATTTGTCGTTTGTTTTTCTGGGACTGTGTTTTTTCTCACTTTATATTAATGTATCCTAGTTCCAATCAATTACCGCCAAAGTTTCCTGATATTGTCTTTCTTTACTGCTGCATAGAACTCCAGTTGTGTACATGTACCACATTTTCTGTATCCCACCTTTGTCAAGTTAGGGGCATTTATGGCATTGTTCCATCCGTTTTTGCTATTTGTGAACAGCGCTTCAATAATTAGAGCTTTGCATGTATTTCTGCAGCAGTAAATGAGTCTTTGTGAACAAGGAGGAATATGAGGATGATGGTCGTTCTCTATTCTGTAAATGGAGCCAACGTTACAGGTTAGTCTCTTATAAAACTGGAAAACACTTCCTTCTTTAATATTGACTAATAGAATAAGAACTGTGAAAAGGAATTATTCTCAATTCAGAACCAAATATAATCTCAAAGTCTACTTAAGCTGTGCATTTAAGAAAAATATATTAATACGGAGAGCTTCTGATATCAGCATGGATTCTTCTAACAAGGAGATGTGGCCAGGGGATCCAAGCCCCCTCCCAAATAGGTAAAGGCTTCTTGCCTATAAACGGGATACCTGCAAGAGAGAGGTGTAAGGCCCCTGCCTGTTGAAGACCTGTGTAGCATGAGAAAGATGTATTGAGACTGCATTGCAAGTGTCACTGTTGGTCTTCTGGAATCCCAGAGAGTGTTACCAAAGGCCACTAAACCAATAAAGCAAATATAGGTCTCCTTGAGTCAAGCAAGACTCCTCCATCAGCACCAGCTACACCTCACCTGCCTGGAAATACTGTGCAGCAGTGGCAGCCATATGTCTGTATATCCCAAATCTAATTGGCTATTAGCTCTTTCCTTGGAGGAATAACCCACGGCTGATGCCACAAGCTTACATCCTCTAGTGGTTAGGAGACAATATAAGCCACAGTAAGACACTGTCATATTTTAGAGAAAAACGTAATTCATGGATTAACATACCATCCAAACATCTGTGTCTATACCAAAGTAACATACCATAACAATTAGTATTGTTTAAATAACTATATATCTAATTGCTTGTTCTTCATTAGTAGGGTTGAAAGGTTATTCCTGGACAAACTGTCAGTCCATGAATGAAACAGCCAGAATCGACCAGAGTCCAAAAGGACAGCTCCAGAGAAAGTAGACTGTTTTGCCTCTCGTCCACCCATGCCCCTTTTCTAAGCCTAGGGAACAGTCTGTGGAAAGATGGGGCATGGTAGAATGTAAGGGCTGTGATTGGGGTGAATGGTGAAACTACAGCACTATAGACTGAACACTTATTTGATCAACTTGATTGTATATACAAGTCCCCCCAGCTTGATGGTGGAACCCTTGAGCTGTGTGGATTTGGTCGCAACTGCTTGCAAACTGGTTTTACATGAAGGGTGCTTGTACTCATAAATTATTACTTATTTTCGAAAAATGAAAAAAAAATAAAGAAAAAATAGAAAAAAATCTATGCAATCTGGTTAGCTATGAAACAATCTAGAAATAGAAGTGTTTCTTCCACTGGTCACAGCTGCATACATAAGTTACCATGACACTTTTTGGAGGAAAGTTTGATGAAGGATGGAAAGGAATGAAAATGGTTAAATGGGAATATAGGTAACTGACAAAATAATTTGAGAACAAACATTTGAGGCAGCAAGAAATATACCTGACCAAAAGAGACAAGTTATTAAAATATCAAGAAATGGCAATGGAAAACAGTATATTTTTGAGTGAAGGGTGTGTAAATTTAGGGTTCAATTGATTTCTAACTATTGAACTGTCTTGTATTCCAACAGGTTAGTATGTCATTACTATTTTGTGAACTGTACCACAGGTGAGACAACAGTCCAGACCTCCAAATTCACTTTTCATGCATGGTTCTCAGTTATAGATTATCTATATATACCATAATGTAGCATTCATCAAGTTCATTGACTAGCTTTTATGAGAATATTGATTCCTGAAATACAGACACATTCAGTAAATATCTGCTGAATTAATAGGTGAATAAATTGTTTCACCATGGGAGGATGTTCAGGCTACTGTCAGCAGATGAATATCACTCACAAAGATATTTACAAATAGCACTAATGCATCAATCAATACTCAAACAGAGTTGCTTAAGAATCAAGACAGGTTCAACTCAGAGAGCATGCTTTGTATCCTAGCACTTGGGAGGCAGAGGCAGGCGGATCTTTGTGAGTTCAAGGCCAGCCTGGTCTACAGAGTGAGTTCTAGGACAGCTGGGGCTACAGGGAGACCCTGTCTCAAAAAGAAAAAAAAAAAAAAAAAAAAACCTACCAGCACAATAATACAACTAGAGTTAAGAATGGTTAAAACTATTTTCAAATTCATGTGGAGATAATTACGTCTTTCCTTAAATATTCATTTTAAGTGAAATTCATCCCACAAAACAAGCCTCATGTGTTTTCTCTCATGTATACAATCTAGAGCGAAAAAGAACAAGGTATTGAAAGGGGCATTACTATATTAGGGGTATGGATAAGGAAGAGGGAAGTAGAGAAGAGTGAGAAAAGTTAAGAAAGAGTAACAGAGACAGGGATTATGATCAAAGTACACAACATGCTTGTGAGGAAAATGTCACTAATACTGAATATTGTTAAATACTGAAGTCCTGTCCATTCCAAATAGCAAACTACTTCAAAGCTACTTGAGAGTGAGGCAGTACTATGGCTGAACTGAACCTTTATTTTTATTAATTTTAAATTGTTATAAAGTATAATATTTGCATTTCTTTAAAAGAGTACAATAAAATTTAATACATTCACACAATAAACAATGATCAGGCCAGGATTTTATTTTATTTTATTTTTTGATTGTTTTGAGACAGGGTCTCCCTGTAGCCCCAGCTGTCCTAGAACTCACTCTGTAGCCCAAGCATGCTGGCCTTGAACTCACAAAGATCTGCCTTCCTCTGCCTCCTAAGTGGTAGGATTAAAGGCGTGTTGCACCACATCCAGCATTAGGCCAGAATTAATAAGTACTTCTATTGCTTCAACCATCTATCTCTTTTATGTTTTATGAAAATTTGTGCTCACATTTTCTCTTCAAGTTGAAGTGGACAATAGGTTATTTTCACCAATATTCATTCTACTGTGGTATAGCAAACCAGAGAAAATTTTCCATTCTGGGATTTCAGGAATTTCTTTGGTAAATGATTTTAAGTCCCTAAAATTCCCAACAGGGGAATGCTGAATTGTATGGTAGTTTTGTTTTAGCTTTTTAAGGCTCCCTTATGCCGTTTTCCAATCAGCTTTACTAATTTATACCTTCACCAGCAGTGTGTGAGATTTTCCATTTCTTTGCATATTTGACAGCACTGGCCACTTTGGGGGAGTTCATTTTAATAATATCCATGTTTCCACAGCTATTTGCAGTCACAGAACAATACTGATTTTGATGTGACTGATTAAATGTGAATTATTTTTTAAAGCTAGAGAAATACCATGTATTGGCCAAATAGTACTTAACCTTAAGATAACATCTTACTCTAGTAAGACTGGCTAGGATCAAGAAAACAAATGATGCCAAGTGCTGGAGAGGGTGTGGGGAAAGGGGAACACTCATCCATTTCTGGTGGGAATGTAAACTTGTGCAGCCACTATGGAAAACAGTGTGGAGAACCCTTAGAAGACTCAAAATGATCCTGCCATTTGACCCATTAACCACTCCCGGTATATAACCACGGAGACTCTCTTTAACTGCAGAATACATGCACAGCTATATTTATAGCCACTCTGTTCACAATAGCAAAAAAAACTGGTAATCAACCAATGCCCCTCCACTGATGAGTGGGATACGAGAAAATGTGGTACATGTACACAAGGAATTCTATGCGTGGTAAAGGAAAAACAACATGCCAATATGAGGACAAAACCCAGTTGCGTTTGTTTTTCTGGGCACTGTGTTACTGACTTCCTTAACATTATGTCTTCCAGCCTCCATCCATTTGGACCATGCAAATTTCATGAGAGTTGTCACCCTTTACTGACTTGGCTAGTCAATGTCCATTGTATAATGTAACCACATTTTCCTATCCACTCGTCATTTTGAAGGGCACACTGGTGCTGGTTTCACTTTTTGCTATTGTTGGACAGACTGGAATAAACATAGCGTGTGCAGTATCTTTGCAGTAATTTGTGTCTTGTGGTATAGACCCAGGAGTGGTATGACTGGGTCAAATGGAAGGCCATATTGAGTCTTCAATCTAGGGTTCTCCACACTGCTTTCCATAGTGGTTTATACAAGTTGTCATTCCCACCAGCAATGGATGAGTGTTCCCTTTTCCCACAACCTCTCCAGCACTTGTATCCTTCTGTGATTCGATTCTTGCCAGTGTCTTATTGGAGTAAGGTGAATATCTCAGAGTGGGTTTAATTTGGCATTTCCTTATTTAATCAGAGATGTTAACACTTCTTAAGAAATGTTCTCGCCATCTCTAATCCTCCTCTGAAGTCTCTATTCAGATCTTTGCTCCATCTTTTGAATGATTCATTTGTTTTCGCTTCTTCTTGTTTTTTGGTAGTTGTGTATACTCTGGAATTAATGCTTTGTCAGATGTATCTGCTGGGAAGGTTTTCCGCCCATCTGTGGGTCTTCTCCTCTCTCCTTCTTATTGGCTTCCTTGAGTGTACAGAAGCTTTTGAGTTTACATGAGGTCCCATTTGTCAATTGTCGATCTTATGTTCTTGTGCAGCTGGCTGTCTTGATTTAAGATCTTTTCCTACACCTACGTCTTGTAGGTCTGCTGCCAAGCTTCTCTTTATCACCTCCCAGCAGTTTGGGGTTTCACACGTTGCAGGTTTGGCCACAACAGCTGCAGATAGGTTTGCATGAAGGATTGCTTGTCTCATGGATTATCACTTATAGCTAAAAATGAAAAAAACCCTGAAGAGAAAGAGTCGCAGAGACAAGTTTATGGCAGAATGCTGAACTAGGATGGGGTGGGGGGGTGGGGAAGGGAAAGGGAATAAGCCTGACTGAATTGGAAAAAGTGTATGAAATGTCACAAAGCATCAATAAAAACTAATTTAACAAAAAAGAAAATAGAGGGTGAAAGAACTACTGTGCAAAGTTAGAAATTTACTATGTCATGTTAGAAAAACATCTCAGAGTATGGGGGGGAGTTAAAGATCTCTCGTATTAAACTTTTGCACACCTAGAAGGTAAGTTTTGTTAGGATATCATTAAAAAAGTTGTTGTTACTAGTAGGATCCAGAGAGGGGCCTGATGTCTGCAGAATCTGAGGCATTTCTTCCCTTCAAGTGCCGAGGAGTCAATCCTTCTCTGCACTTTCTGGTACATGCACTCAATGCAAAGCTGCATTTTCTTTCTCAGCCATTAAGTTGGTGATACTCGGCCTGTTGGAACATAACAAATCCTTTCCATAGTTAGTTTTAAGATTTGGATTGCAAGGTTTTTGACAAAAATGTTTTTGTATCTATCTATATCCCCTTTTTTATTTTGGTTTTTATTTTTGACCCATGAGTCTCAAAAGCAATTGTATGATACATACCTATAGGGAATCAAGGCACAGATTTCAAAAGTTCACCCATGCTGGTTTTGGTTACTGTATGTATTAACTTGGGAAACAAACCTTTATTTTTTGAGTTAAATCTCCTTTAGGTGAAAGAGATTGCTACAGGTGATACTATATGACAGCAAAATTATAGAGAATCGTTGTTTTAGACCAATCTCAAAGCAATTGTTATACAGTTTTTTAATTAAAGCTATTGGACAACAGCAATTTATATCCCAATTAACCAGATGCATATTACCCCCGTTTTATCAGCCTTTAAATCATTGTTGTTTAATATATCACATGTTACTTTTACTAAGTCCTAAAACACCATATCTCCGGTAGACAGAGTCCGGGGCAAAACTGGTACGTTGTGAACTCACGTAATTAAATATGCACCAATCGAAATACAACCCGGTCCCTCTCCCACCCCTCCACCTTCCTGAGTCACCATTTCAGTCAGTTTTCTGATTGCACACTTTCTGTGTTTGTTCTTTTAATCATGCATCCTCCCACCAAGAAATATTATAACTGAGTTATGGTACTAGCATCCATATATGAGAGATACCCATTTGACATTTGCTTTTCTGGGACTGTATCACATCACTGAACTGAATGTCTTCTAGCGCCATTCCATTTACCTTGCCAAGCTTCATGATGTTGTTGTTCTTCTTTTTTTTTTTTTTTTAAATGAGGGCCAGCTTACATACACAGGGCTCCAGAAGCAGAGCCCATAACCATAGATATAAAAGGTGTATATTTCTGGCATGGCACATTAAATATTCTCTATATTGAGGTANCTTAATCCTTATCAACTACACACTAAACTACTTCAGTTTGGCTCCCTGGTCCTGACATCACCTCTAGAGCACCGTTGCTATTAACTCACTTGCCCAAGTGCTAGGATTAAAGGTAGGCCTGAACAGCTACACGCAGCACCATTCTTAAGATTGTTCTTGCAGTGGTCGACGGGATACTCTCTAAGCACAGAGATCTCACCAACCTGGGATATATCTTATACTGGTAGCCTCACAAGAATCCACACTTAAGAACGACCTTACATTGCATGTGTCGATGTGTTCTCCTCAACATGTAGCGTACTGGTACCATCACCATGCCCATTCAGCAGACAAGGTACAGAAGGCAATACTCCTTAGTCTGTCTCTCTAAGATTCTAAAAGCAACATCTATCAGAATTCGTTAGCGTTGCTGGCTATCAGCTCCATGTGCATTACAAATTTTATAATTATCTAGTTCTCAACAGTAGGTAGTTACTCGCCTCTCTTTCTGCAGATATCCAGTTTGGAGGCCAAGGACCTTTACTTTTGTGGGTTGGATCCCTCGGGCCAAATCTCAGCTTGGTAGAATATAGATCACATGTTGGTGTGTCAGAGCTCTGTATGTAATATACTTTTGTCGTAAGCGCCATAGCAGGACTTTAGACCTTTCATTATGTTGGTACTGAATAAGAATAATTCTTTTACAGTTGTCTAGTCCATTAGTCAATTAAAGAAGGAGTAGTTTTCCCATTCTTCAACTCCGGATACTTATATACAGCTGCTCACGAATTACTAGCGACGATGACTCTACAAATTCTCATTTTCCCTTTTCTTTGGGGTTACAGAAGTCTCTTGTATTACCTTTGCACACACTGAAGGTAAGCTTCTTGATTCATTAAATAGTTGGTTACTAGTAGGATCCAGAGAGGCCTCTTGATGGCTACGATCTGAGGCATTCTTCCCTTCAATGTCCAAGGAGTCAATCCTTTCTGCACTTTCTGGTACATGCACTCAATGCAAAGCTCGATTTTCTTTCTACACGATTAAGTTGCTACTCGGCCTGTTGTACATAACTCCTTCCCTATGTTAGTTTTAAGATTTGGATTGCAAGGTTTTTGACAAAAGATTTTTGTATCTATCTATATGCCCCTTTTTTAATTTATTTTTTTTTTTGACCCATGAGTCTCAAAAGATTTGATATACTCTATAGTGGAATCAGGCATCTTATAAGTTCACCCATGCTGTTGGTTACTTGTGATTAACTTGGGAAACAAACCTTTATTTTTTGGTGTTATCCCTTATAGGTGAAGATTGCTACAGGTGATACATATGACAGCAAAATTATCGGAACGTGCTTTAGACCATATCTCCAAGCACTTGTTATCTATATATATATATATATAGTCTTTTTGGAACTCACCGTGTAGACCAGGCTGGCCTTGAAATCACAAGGATCTGCCTGCCTCTGCCTCCCAAGTGCTAGGATTAAAGGCATATGCCTCCATGCCCAGCGAAACTATATTATTCTTACTGAACTATATTTAAATAGATTGGTTTTGCTTTGTATGGTGGTGCATACCTTTAATTCCAGCACTCCTCTCTGAGATCAGAGACAGCCTAGTCTATCAAATTCCAGGCCAGCTGTGGCTATAGGGAGACCCTGTCTCAAAACAAACAAAAAAAATAAAAAAAAAAAACATAATAAATACTCCCAAAATAGCAGGTTTTTTTCCAATGACCAATTTCATTCCATTTGTAGACCGACAAATACCACCAAAATGAAAACACAGATTCAACCCGTTGCATTTTAGTTTTCTCAGTTAAGTCAAAAAGGTTTTTGTACTCTGTGGTATTCAATTATTCTGAGCTAAAACATAGACTTAGTTGAGCATTCATGTAAACAATTTAATGTCAAATACAATGATAAGATACTCTAAAGTTCTTGCAGTTTACTACTCTAGGAGATAAAATGATCATAACTTGGATTCACACCATCCGATTCAAATTTAGCTTCTGAACTGTGGTCAAGAATTAAGGCGTGAAGGCATTTTGTTATCATTCCTGACCTGACACTAAAGATTGCTGTGGCTCAATTCTACTTGTTTCAGACTCAGTTTCCTCATTGGTTTAAAAAAGGCAACAACAGTGAAATGTATTGCCTCTAAGTTCCTTAATTCGTTATTTGTAGAGTCTTATGATTGCATGGGATCTATTACATGAAATAAGGCTAAAGTTTTAGCCAGGTATCTATTCAGATGTGTTTAGCATGAGTTTCTTTACATGATGTTTATTGGTAGGCATGAAGTAGTTTGTCACTATAGGAGACATGGGATTTCAAAAATCCATTAAAATTAGTTTGAGGTTATTTCAAAACTTAGATATCATCAGTGACTACAAAATGTGGTTCTCAGCTGACTTATAAGATGCACTGTATTAACACATACTTCATAACTGACAGTAATTTTTAAATAGCAGCATTTTAGCAAATAATTAAACTCACTGTATGTGAGCTCTTGGCAGAATAAAGGAAACTGTTTTACTTGGCTTAGGAGAGAATTAGTGTCTGTGGAATCTCCAAGAAGAGGTGTAGTTAGAGGGCAGATGCAACTTCATGTGAGATAATTTTAATAGTTGAAGCTACAGGATTTTGTTTATGGAGTTTGAAACTCAGAAACTCAAGCACACATAGGGACTATAAACATAACACTATTTTATTGGAAGCAAAATGTTTTCTAGGCCTCCAAATAAAGCAGAACACCAAACATGTTGCATAACCTTCAAATAACTAGTCATATAAACAAGTAGAAGATGTGGTTGAGTCCTAAGAGACAAGATAGTTGGCATAGTTTTTGTTCTATTCCAATGAATGGCATTTAGAGGCGTGGCTTCTCTGAGTATATATAAATGTCTTCATTTGGCCACACTCACAAAATTGCCTTGTAACTCCAAACCAGCTCTCCACTCCCGACACCATGAGCTATTACGGCAGCTACTACGGAGGCCTGGGCTATGGAGGCTATGGGGGCCTGGGCTACTACGGCTATGGCTGTGGATGTGGCAGCATCCGCAGAAACAGCTGTGACTATGGGCTTGGATGCTCTGGCTACGGCTCTGGCTTTGGAGGCTATGGCTACGGTTCTGGCTATGGAAACTATGGCTACGGCTGCTTCCGTCCTTCGTGCTGTGGGGGATATGGATTCTCCAGCTACTACTGAATAAACACTTGAACATTCAGAAACTGTGAAGTAGTTTTCTGTGAACCCTTGATTCTTCTATGATGCTTTAATGTGTGACCTGCATACTTTACATATTGTGTTGATCATTTAGCTGCGTTTTGTGCTATCCAGTTTCTGACAATAATGTTTAGAATACTAGATGAAGAGCATATTGTTATTTCATAGTTGATCTTCAGGGATTCACTTCTGTGCTGATTGGGCTGTCATGGCATTCCTGCAAACTTTTGTATTTCTGTGTCTGAAAAATAATAATAAGCTTTTTCTGACACTTCATTTTCTAGAGCTTCAATTCTTTTGTATCAGTAAATTGGGCGTGATGTGTTATCATGATAATGAGCTCTAAGGATTTCTTCTTTAATGTTAACTCAAGAAAAAATTTAATTTATGATGGTTGTTCTCTTTCCTTTTCTATTATTTCACACACAACTCTTTTGTCTCTCTTTCCACAACATCTTTTCTTCATTCTTCTTTCCTTAGCCTTTACTTTTATCCTTTCTATTATTTCTATCAACCTATCATCTATCTATCTATCTATCTATCTATCTATCTATCTATCTATCTATCATCTATCATCTATCGATTTGAAACTTCCTTCTTCTTAAAATATGATAAGCCCCTGGGTAAAAGTTCAAGAAACTTGCATTGAAATAATCCAGTTTAGCTTTACTCTGTGCATATAATAATTCTGCATTGTTTTATTATTTTCTTAAATTCTTATAATATTTCAAAGTAGACAGAGAAAAGTATTCAAAGTTAAAAAACAACAAAAAACAAAACAACAAACAAATAAATTAAAAAAATATAGTCATGAGTGGTGGTGCATGCCTTTAATCCTAGCACTCAGGAGGCAAAGGCAGGCAGATCTCCTTGAGTTCAAAGCCAACCTGGTCTACAGAATGAGTTTCTGGCCAGCTGATGTTACAGAGAGACCCTGTTTCAAAAAGACCAAAAAACCCCACATTTCTAAAACAAATGCACAAACCATTTAATTATTATCTCAAATCCATAGTGAATTTCACTACATGAACCAAAATAAAATTATTTGGAAAATTTTGTTAACTCCTATAGAAACCTGAATCTCTCACTAAATTTTCCAAATATATAAAGTTAATGCCAAATAGTTTCAAAGGTCAATTCCAATAATTTGCATTTCAGAGATAAATATGAATGAAAACTCATATATATGTTTTAGGGTGATAAAATAGCAATATAAAATATTGTTAACATCATCTGAAGAGAATATTTAAAGCTATTATTATTCATTAACTGTCTTAATAACATTTTAATAAATTTATCCTGTAGCACATTAATGAATGTTTCATGTCATATTTTTATTTGTATAATCCAAAGAAATTCTACTAACTGACTATCATAATTTAACATATGGACAAATATGTTGTATAAACCAAAATAATATTTGCACAGCTAATTTTAAGATTTTACATATTTTGGTTTTTTGAAAATGTTTTATATATTATTATTCATTTTATGTGAATGAGTGTATTGCCATTATGCAATGCCTATTGACATCAGAAGAGTGTGTCAGATTTCTCAGAACTGGCATTATGGATGGTTGTTAACTGCCATGTGGATATTGACACTTGAACCTAGGTCCTCTGCAAGAGCAGCAGGTGCTCTTAACTGCTGAACTATCTGTAGATCCCCATTTAATAAAGTCTTTGTGAATTCAATGCAGTGTATTTGATCATATTCACCCTTCCTCCCCATCTCCTTCCAGATTCATCGAAGCAGTGCTACCCAACCAACTTTGTATTTTTCCATAATTTTAATATGATAGAATCCAATATACATTTCCCAAATCTTCTTGGGTATGGGGTCTTCTCTGGAGTATAGCTCACCTACCATGGGCCAGACATACCCATGAAGAAAGAGGACTCTTTTTCTCTAGTAGCTGTCAAAGGCTCAGAGCTCTTCAGCTTGGTGTGGGACTTTTTGCTTACCTCCTCCTTTAGTTGGTCAGATTTTTCTGGCTTACACTTCCACAGGTTTATTTCCAAGTGATTTATCTTCTTTTTATTTTTATTCTTCATAGCTATGGTGTATTGAATTGTTTCTCAGATTTTCCTTTTCAGTAGGTTTGTCAGAGTTATACAGGAAAATTACCCTTTTCCTTTCCTCCTCCTCCCCCTCCTCTTCCCCCTCTCCCTCTTCCTCCTCTTTGTCCTCTTCCTCTTCTTCCTCCTCCTCCTTCTTCCTGCTATTTTTTTTTTTTGGTCTTTTTGAGACAATGTCTCCCTGCAACCCCAGGTGGGCTGAAACTTCCTATGTAGACCTGGCTGGCCTTACTCTCCAGGATAGCCACCTGCTTCTGTTGCCAGAGTGTTGGAACTAAAAGTATGGGCTACCACATCCACTTGAAAGTTATTCATTTTTTTAAAAAATTATTTATTTTTTATGTGTATGGATGTACTGTCTGCACGTAGGTTTGTGCACCTGTGTCGTGCAATGCCACGGAAGTCAGAAGAGGGTCTCAGATTCCCCCGGAAGTGGAGTTCTCCTGGAATTGGAGTTACAGATGGTTCTCAGTCGCCTTGTGGGTGCTGGGGATCGAACCTGGGTCCTCTGCAAGAGCAGTCGGTGCTCTTAACCGCTAGTCTCTCTCTCCAGCCCCAAGTTATTAATTTTTGAGTGTTAATTTTTTTGTCTTTTTGAGACAGAGTCTCCCTATAGCCCCAGCTGGCTTGGAATTCACTCTGTAGACCAGGCTGGCCTTGAACTCACAGAGATCCACCTGCCTCTGCCTCCCAAGTGGTAAGAATAAAGGCATGCTCCACCACACCCGGCTTTGGAGTGTTAATTTTGTATCACACTACTTTCCCTCAAGTATTGGTCAGTTCTAAGATTTACTTTTGTAAAATATTTAAGTTCTCCTACTATATAGAATTATATCATTTGCAAATAAGGATATCTTAACTTTTTTTGCTGTTATGTATTCCTTTTTAACTCCCTTTTATTTTTCTAGCTATAGATTCAGGTGCTTTGCTGAATAGGAGTAGAAAAAGTGTACATTCTTATCTTATTCCTGGTCTCAGTGGGACATCTTTAAGTTCATCTCCATTTAGCATGTTGGGTATTTCTTTGTCATATATTATCTTTATTATATTGAGGAGTGTGTCCTCCATCTCTAGCTATACCATGGCTATATCATTAAGGAATCTTGGATTTTGTGAAAGGCCTTTTCTACATCTCTTGAGATGATCGTGTGATTCCTATCTTTGAGTTGATTCATATGATGGCTAAAATTTACATAACTACCTAGAATTATGAATGTCGAACCATTCCTGTATCTCTGAAATAAAGCAATTAGGCCACGGTGAATGATCTTTTTCATATGAATGCAGTGTGTGACTCTCAGAAGCACAAACTCATAACTCATCAAAATGCTTAGAATAGTTACTGTTGAGTGCTCAGCCCTAAGTGGGACATCTATAAAACCTACTCAGAGGCCCAGAGAACACCATGGGAGAGAGTGAAAGACTTATGATCCAGAGGTTCTCTCTGTATATGCATTGGTCATTGTAATCACAAATAGCAGCTGTGGCTTCTTGCACACACACACACAAATGATGTGAGAGTAGGAGGCAAACAAGATGAGAATTAAAAGGGGTTAGCAGAATTGGGAGAGAAATAAGAGAAGGTAGTAGAATATGAACATAATACACTGAATAAAGCATTGTACATCAGCTCCACTAGTCACGTGAGAAATGCACATCAAAATCTGACTGAGAGCACCGTCATCCATTGAAAAGGTGAAAATTCCACACTGAAAGCTAAATTTCATAACTTTGGGGAGCTCTACAAAAACTGCTCATGGAAAACAGCAATTGTTGGTCCAACCCTAGCTTTAAGGCCTAATAACCACACCAATAACCAGCACAGTAAACAATATTGGTAAAGTACTGGATTTTTTACCTTGGGGATAATCAACAGCTAAATAGTCGGACTTAAAGCTCACTCAATAGGTGGAAACTCATGTATGGCGCTGTAAATATAACAAAGGAGAGACCACAGATGTTACAGATACCCCCAAGGCTGTCACATCCCTAGACAAATGTAATTTCTTGTGCAAAATATGGAACCTTATATTTACAGACAAGTATATTAACTACCTCTCATCAAAGAAGCTTCTTCTGCAACAGAGATTACTACAGAGTTTCACAACTGTTCATACACAGATATAGTCTACAAATTGCCTAAACCTAAGTGGCACATTTTCAATGCAATTTCTACATATAAAGCTCACAGAACATGGAACAAGGAATAAAGAGAACACTAGTACATCTCTCAGTTCTCATCAATGAAGCTCCTTCATGCAACAGAGGGATAGGAAAGCAAAATGTCATAAATGGCCAAAGTATACAGAATAAGAGTCTGCAGAGTGTGGGTTCTTGGACAGAACACCTATATTAAACTCCACCCACAACAGGCTCAGAAGACATTGTGGAAGAGGAGGCAGAAATGTTGGAAGAGCCAGAGGATGCATGGCTATAAGGAAATAGAGTCCTACTGGATCCTGGGACCTTGCTTATAAAAACAAAACAAAACAAAACAAAACAAAACAAAACTACAGCAATGGTGTCAGCATGCATAAGACACAAGCAAATTCAAGCAGACAAAAACACAGTACAGAACTGTGGAAATGAGCAGCAGGCCCCAAGCATCATTGAAGAATCATTGGCAACTGATTATTGCTGGGTGAGGAAGAGCAAATCTTCTTAAAGGGAGGACCTCTAGATAGGCAGACTAGACTCTGTGGATGAGCTTGCATTGAGGGACTTCTGGAGACACTATGCTTACATGATAAGTCTTAACACAAATGAGAGAATTTATGAATTCCTTTGGGCTATGGGAAGGTGCCAATTTAGAAGGGGGTATGGAGATGATTCAATGCCACATGGGTTCTACTGAGAGACCCAGCTTGTGGACTAAGCAGATAAGGGGATTTCAGCCTCATCAGAATATAGACTGCCATTGTTGGACTCCCTGGGCTGTATCATGGAGGCCAGTGCAGGGGGATCAAGACAGGACACATGCTTAATGGGCTTCATTTGGGAGGACCGTGGGAGGGAAAGACCCCAGTGTGAAGCACAAAGTGGGATTGATGGATGTTTGGGCTTACCAAGGAGGAACGTCCAAGCATTTCCTTAAGGAAAACATGAGATCTTTTAGCAATAAAACAAAAATCCTCCAATTCAGGTGATATGGATATATATATATATATATATATATATATATATATATATATTTATGCAATACAAGTTAGAGAGAACAACAACAAAGGAACTGGAAAAAACTCTGGAACAACTCAGAAAAAGATGCAAGACATGTATGGCAGGGTGCTGGGACTCAGGTGAGGTAGGGGGCATGGAAAGAGAATTCTAAATTCGGTTGAAAAATGATGTAAGGTTTATGGAAAATGTTTAATAACAATAAAAAAGTAATAAATAAAATTATTAAAACTAGTTTGATTAAAAAAAGATTAAAATCTGTTATATGAGGGTTGGAGAGATGGCTCGGTGGTTAAGAAAACTGATTGCTCTTGCAAAGGACCGCAGTTCATTTTCTGTCAACCACATGACAGCTAATAACTGTCAGTAACTCCAATTCCAAGGGATTCCTCCCCTCTTCTTATCTCTTTGGGCACTGCATGATGTGGCTGCACCTACCTACATGCAGACATTACACTCATACACATAAAATGAAAAAAAAATATTCTGTATTAAATATACAAAAATTCAGTTTCCTATGAGCATATGATTCTATTTATTCTGCAGATATTAACTTTATTAGTGCTTATTAACTATGATAATTTTGCCTTTTTCAGGATGCTATGTAACTAGAATTACACACTGTGTTGCTTTCCACAAAAACTGTTTTCCTGAGCAATATATATTTTAGATTTCTTATGTTTTACTTATAATTGATTGCTCATTTATTTTTAGAAATAACAATAAGCATAGTTTATTAAGAAAGAGAAAGCCAGAAGCCCCGGCTTGGGCTTCAGACAGGCACAAGCACTCTGAGGTGCTGATACAGCAAGGTGGATCTGCCTTGACCCTTGTGGGCCAAAGTAGCAGCACAACCCCCACAATCCACTCCCCCACTCATCATCCTGGTGGAGCTGTGGTGCAGAGGACCTAACAAGTGCATCATTAGTGATTATAGTCTGTGGAGCCAACGTTGAGGTGCCAGAATCCAAAGAAACATATAAACAGACAAATCCACATGCCAAAGAAAAAAACAACATGTAAAAAGCTCATAATAAATCCACACCGAACTCTACCAACTCTACAGAATTTCCCTACAATGAGATCTCTGAGGAAAGAAGCCATGACACTGACCTTAGAAGAACAACTGTAGGCATATTCAAAGAAATTAGAGAACTAAGGGGAGAGATTGAAAAAGTGGAAACACTGTAAAGATCCCAGGCTGAACTAAGAAAAGAAAATGACCAATGAACCGAACCAAGGAACTACAAGATGAGAATGACAGGCTCCAGAGGGAAGTGGAAAATCTAAAGAAATCACAGCATGAAATGCAAAAGGAAATTGAAAATTCATCCAATCACCAGGAAAGGATGGGAAAAAGCCTCAGAAGCAGAATGGGAGAAGCAGAAAAAAGAATTTCAAAACTGCAGGATAATATGGAGCAACTAGAAAGCTCAAGTAAATATGAAAAATTAAAAAAAAAAAAAAACCAACAACACAAGAGTGGAATAACCAGGAAATGTGGAATACTATGAAAAGACCAAATCTCCACATCATAGGAATAGAGGAAGAAGAATCCCAAGACAACACTATTGACTAGATCTTCAACAGGATAATAGAAGAAAATTTCCCCAAACTGGAAAAAGAAAATCCCATACAAATACAAGAATTACATAGAACACCAAATAGACAGGACCAGAAAAGAAACTCCCCATGCCATATAATTGTTGAACCACTAGATGCTCAAAACAAGGACAAAATACTGAAAACCACAAAAGAAAAACAACAAGTTACATATAAGGGGAAACCCATCAGAATTACATCTGACTTCTCACTCCAAACTATGAAAGCTAGAAGAACGTGGACCAAAGTATTCCCTATACTAAACAACTTTAGATACTATCCAATACTACTATATCCAGCAAAAATGACAGTTATAGAGCCAGGTGTGGTGGTGCACGCCTTTAATCCTAGCACTCGGGAGGCAGAGGCAGGCAGATCATTGTGAGTTCAAGGCCAGCCTGGCCTACAATGTGAGTTCCAGGACAGCTGGGGCTACAGGGAGACCCTATCTCAAAAAGACCAAAAAAATGTCAGTTATAGTTGAAGGAGAAAGAAAAATCTTTCAGGTCATGAACAAGATGAAAGAATACATGTCTAAGAAACAAAAACTTCAGAAAACCCTTGAAGCAATCCAAAGAACAGAGGAAAGTAACGACTATCCCTAAGCAATTAAAGAGAGAAATCAACAAAAGCATAACAGACAGCTCTCAGCCTCAGCCGCCATGTGGGTGCTGGGAATTGAACCCGGGTCCTCTGCAAGAGCAGTTGGTGCTCTTAACCACTGAACCATCTCTCCAGACACTATATAAAAATTAAAAATTAGAACTTGAAGCCATAACAAAGAATGAAAGTGCCTTGCATTTTTGGATATTAATATTACCCTTCTTCTACCCTTCTACAATACATATATGGACTCACTGTCCTGGTATTGTTCTTAGGATTTAGAGTATATATATATATACTCTAAATATATATATATATGCATGCCTGAGGCTTAATTTTAGGCCTAATTGTCATGATTCTTACCTTATAAAAAAAAAGAAAGAAGTCCTCATCACTTTATAGTCTGCCTTCATCCTCAAAGAGTTTGTTCTGTTTTCCTTCCTGTACATGCTATGTAAAATTATGACTCTCTTTAAATCTGTACTTTGCCTCCATAGGAATCAGAGAAGATCATCGCTGAATTGAATGAAACCTGGGAAGAGAAACTTCGTAAAACAGAATCCATCAGAATGGAGAGAGAAGCCTTGTTGGCTGAAATGGGAGTTGCCATTCGGGAAGATGGAGGAACACTTGGGGTTTTCTCACCTAAAAAGACTTCACATCTTGTTAACCTCAATGAAGACCCATTAATGTCTGAATGCCTGCTTTATTATATCAAAGATGGAATTACAAGGGTTGGCCAAGCAGATGCCGAGCGACGCCAGGACATAGTACCAGTGGGGCCCACATTAAAGAAGAGCATTGTTATCTTCCGGAGTGAGAGAAACAACACTGGTGAAGTTGTTGTGGCTTTGGAGCTCTGTGAGCGCTCAGAAACATATGTGAATGGCAAGAGGGTGACCCAGCCTGTTCAACTTCGCTCAGGAAACCGTATCATCATGGGTAAAAACCATGTTTTTCATTTTAACCACCCTGAACAAGCAGGGGCTGAGCGAGAGAAGACTCCTTCCGCTGAGACCCCCTCTGAGCCTGTGGACTGGACATTTGCTCAGAGAGAGCTTCTGGAAAAACAAGGAATTGATATGAAACAGGAAATGGAAAAAAGGCTACAGGAAATGGAGATCCTATACAAAAAGGAGAAGGAGGAAGCAGATCTTCTTTTGGAGCAGCAGAGACTGGACTTGGATTCTGATAGCGGGGATGATTCTGACAAGAGGTCCTGTGAAGAGAGCTGGAAATTGATTACTTCTCTGAGAGAAAAGCTGCCTCCCAGAAAGTTGCAAACCATTGTTAAAAAATGTGGCCTCCCCAGCAGTGGAAAGAAGCGAGAACCAATTAAAACGTATCAGATCCCTCAAAGAAGGTGCCTGAGTAAAGATTCCTAGTGGGTCACGATGTCAGATCTTAAGATTCAGGATGTTAAAGGGATTTGCTATGAGGTTGCTCTCAATGATTTTAGGCACAGTCGGCAGGAGATAGAAGCCTTGGCCATTGTTAAGATGAAAGAACTTTGTGCCATGTATGGGAAAAAAGATCCCAATGAGCGGGATTCCTGGAGGGCAGTGGCTAGAGATGTCTGGGACACTGTTGGGGTGGGGGATGAGAAGATGGAAGATATGATGGCCACGGGGAAAGGTGGAACGGATGTAGATGATCTCAAGGTTCACATAGACAAACTGGAAGACATTTTGCAAGAAGTCAAAAAACAAAATAATATGAAAGGTGAAGAGATCAAAGTCTTAAGAAATAAAATGCTCAAAATGGAGAAAGTCTTACCATTTATTGGTTCTCAGGAGCAGAAAAGCCAAGGAAATCACAAACCAAAAGAGCCTGTTGGGGCTGGTGTTACTAGCACCTCTGAAAATGATGTCAGTAAAGGAGATAGTGGGGAACTTGGAAAAGAAGAACGAGTTTCTCAACTGATGAGTGGGGATCCAGCTTTTAGACGTGGATGTCTTCGTTGGATGAGGCAAGAACAAATAAGGTTTAAGAACCTACAACAGCAGGAGATAACAAAGCAGCTTTGTAGGCAGAATGTACCTCATAGATTCATCCCTCCTGAGAACCGGAAACCCCGTTTCCCCTTTAAGAGCAACCCTAAACATAGAAACTCTTGGAGTCCTGGAACACATATTATTATAACAGAAGATGAGGTTATTGAGCTTAGAATTCCAAAAGATGAAGAAGGAAGGAAAGGAAATAAGGAAGAAAGCCAAGAAAAAGTAGGTAGAGCAGCTTCTAAAGATTCCCAGTCACCATGGGGCTCTCAGTTTGCAAGAAGTCAAGATCATATCCAAGTTAGCAAACAACATATTAATAATCAACAACAACCACCTCAGTCACGTTGGAGAAGCAATTCTCTCAATAATGACCAACCGAAAAATATGCGCTGCCAGGCAACTGCCTCCTCTGAGACACTAAGCTCCCACAGTGGTCACCCCACTGCTGATCTGCAAACTTTCCAGGGAAAGCGCCATATTCATCAACACCGTCAGTCTTATTGTAATTATAACATTGGCTATCAGTTAGAGGGCAATATAGCCAATTGCTGTCAGAAGCAGACTGAGAAGCCCAACCACTGTACCCAGTTTGTGACACCTCCAAGGATGAGGAGACAGTTCTCAGCACCTAATCTCAAAGCTGGTCAAGAAACCACAGTCTAAATTGCTGGACAAACTTGAAATAGTAGTGAAGGAAATAGGCCATGTTAATGTTAGCTCATGGCTTGAGTTGTTGCTTACTCTTCACATTAAGATTTTAACGTTGTGTTCCTACAGTTATTAACCGGGTTTTTATTCTTAAAACATTAACACTGGTAAATGAACATTTCAACACTCCCTTTTGCTTGTGTATTCTAAGTAAACAGGCTTTGGAATTTTGGATAAAAAAAAGCATAACAGAGTAAATACAAACCTATACCAAGAATTCAAACAAAAAATAAGGTGAAAGGAAGCAGTACATATCTCTCAATAATAACCTTAAATACTAATGGTCGAAACTCCCCAATCAAAAGACGTAGACTGGGAGAATGGATTAGGAAACAGAATCCTTCTATATGTGGTCTATAAGAAACCCATCTCACCCTCAGAGACAGACACCACCTTAGAGTGAAAGGATGGAAAAAAATATTCCAAGTGAATGGTACCAAGAAACAAGCTGGAGTGGCTATTCTAACATCAGACAAAATAGATCTCAAAGTGAAACTAATCAGAAGAGACAAAGAGGGCCATTACATCCTTGTCAAAGGAACATTTAACTATGAAAACTTAACAATCCTAAATGTGTATGCACCAAAATCTGGTGCATCTAACTTTATAAACACTACTTTGCAGAACCTCAAGACACAGATTAATCCTAACATACTAATGGTGGGAGACTTCAACACCCCATGAGTCCCTTGGATATGACAACTGGACAAAAAGTAAACAGAGAGACATCAGAACTGAGCAATACAACACACCTAATGGACCTCACAGACATCTACATAATATTCCACCCAAACACCAGAAAATATACTTTCTACTCAGCACCTCATGGAACATTCTCCAAAATTGACCACATACTGGGGCACAAAAGAAATCTTAACAAATACAAAAGGATTGAAATTATTCAATGCATTCTATCAGATCACAGTGTAATAAAGCACAGTATCAACACCATAATAAACCCAACTAGCTAAAAGAACACCTGGAGAGTAAACAGCACCATTCTGAATAATGAATGGGGCAGGGAAGAAATAAAGAGTGAAAGAAAAGTATTCATGGAACTGAACAAAATAGACAATACAACAGAGCAAAACTTGTGGGATACTTTAAAAGCTGTCTTGAGAGGGAAATTTATAGCCCTAAAGTGCCCACATTTAAAAAAAAAAAAAACAGAATGGGAACAAATCAACAACCTAACATTGCAGCTAGAAGAATTTGAGATACAAAAACAAATTAACCCTGAACCAAAAAGTCAGGAAGAAATTACAAAAATCAGAGCAGAAATCAATGAAATAGAAACAAGAAAACAATATATAGAACTAATTAATCCAAAAGTTGGTTCTTTGAAAGGATAAACAAAATAGACAGGCCTCTAGCCTAGTTAACCCCCCAAAAAAGAAAAAAAGAGCAACTCCAGACTTCACCAGTGAGGAAGTAAAGATGGCTGGGAAACATCTTAAAAGGTTTTCAACATCATTAATAATTAAGGAAATACAAATTAAAACCTCTGTGAGATATCATCTCACTCAGATAGGAGTGGCTAAGATCAAGAACACACACAAAAAAACCACCAAATGCTGGAGAGGTTGTGGGGAAAGGGAAACACTCACCCACTGCTGTTGGGAATGTAAACTTGTACAACCATTATGGAAAACAGTGTGTAGAACCATTAAAAGATTAAAAATGAACCTACCACCTGACCCAGCCATACCATTCCTGGGTATATACCAACAAGACTCATCCTACCACAAAGATACATGCACATCCATGTTTATTGCAGCTCTCTTCACAATAGCAAAGAGCTGGAACCAACCCAAATGCCCCTCAAGTGACAAGTGGATGACAAAAATGTAGTATATCTACACAATGCAGTACTACTCAGTGATAAAGAAAGATGACATCATGAACTTTTCAGGTAAATGGATGGAAATCAAGGCTATTATGCTATGTATCACAGTCCCAGAAAAACAAGTGGTGAATGGTCTCCCTCATTTGTGGATGCTAACACCAGGTCTGCAGATGAAGGGCAAGCTGAACAGCATTATTGTTATATTTCTGTTTATCTGAAAGCAACTATGTTGTTATAATGTAAATCTCTTAGGCTCTAGAATTGATCCACCACTTACTTTCACACTGTAATTACTGTATAGGAGTGGAAAGTATGTATTCATATTTTAGAGTAACATAAAATTAAAGGAGGAAAAATGTGAATTTCTAAACATAAAAAAAGACAGCGAGAAAGATGCAGGACATTTATGGCAGAATGCATGATCTGGGGTGGGGTTGGGGGACGGGAAAGGAGAATATGTCTAAACTTAACTGAGAAATGATGTCTGAAATACATAAATCATCAATAAAAGCATTAAAAAAAGAAAGTGAAATGACCTCAAGTAATAGTAGTAGGCCAGGTTTAGTTACATTTTTACCTGAATGTACATAATGGAGAAATGACTGGTGCAGTTTATTGTTAATTAACCTATTGGAGAAGAAGCATCTCATTTGGAAGTTATGAATAAAAACAGTATGTGAATTCACATACAATGTTTTGGAGCATAATGTGAGTAATCATGTCAGTTGGGTAAAAAGTGAGGACTCCAGTGCTGCCTTGCATATAAAATGTCTCTGTGTCAGAGCACAAGACCAGCGTGTGACCCGCTGGGCAAGCAGACTTCACCTATGTCCTGCAGACCGCCACCTTGCAAAGGAACATGTGAGGGCTGCCTTCCTGGGGACTTTGGGCACCCTGTGCCCTGTAGAGACCTGGTATCGGCCAGGACACTCCAACCTCCCAGCCCCAGAGTACTACGGGGGCAGAGTTACCTGTGCTCCCCAGAGCACAAGACCAGTGTGCACCCCACTGGGCAAGCAGACTTCACCCATGTTCTGCAGAATGCCAACTTGCAAAGGAACAGGTGAGGGCTGCCTTCCTGGGACTTTGGGCACCCCTGTGCCTCTTAGAGGCCTGGTATTGCCTGGGGCATTCCAACCTTCTGGCCCCAGTGAGCTACGGTGGAGGAGCTACTTGTGCTCCACAGAGCACAAGACCAGAGTGCGCCCCGCTGGATGAGTGGGCTTCACCTATGTCCTGCAAAATGCCAACTTGCAAAGGAACATGTGAGGGCTGCCTTCCTGGGGACTTTGGGCACCCCTGTGCCCCAACAAGGCCTGGTATCACCTGGGACGCTCCAACCAACTGGACTCAGTGTGCTACGGGGATTGAGCTACTTGTGCTCCACAGAGAACAAGACCAGCATGCGCCCTACTGGGCGAGCAGACTTCACCCATGTTCCGCAGAATGCTGTCTTCCTGGGGACTTTGGGCACCCCAGTGCCCCATAGAGGCCTGGTATCACCCAGGACATTCCAACCTCCCAGCCCCAGCATGCTACGTGGGCGGAGCTACCTGCATGCCACAGATCACAAGACCAGCATGTGCCCTGCTAGGCAAGCAGACTTCACCTATGTCCTGCAGAATACCAGCCTGCAAAAGACCAGCCTAAGGAAGTGGTGGTTCAGAGGATCTAGCTGTGCAGCCAATGTTGAGACATCAGAACCCAAAGAAACAAATAAACAAATGAATCCGCATGCCAAAGACACACACACACACACACACACACACACACACACAACCATCATGAGAAAAGCTCATAATAAATTCACACTGAACTCTACCAACCCTACAGAAGACTCTGACAATGAGATCTCCCTGGAAGGAAACCAAGACACAGACTTTAGGAAAAACTATTGTGGGCATATTGAAACAAATTAGAGAACTAAGGGAAGAGAATGAAAAACTCAAGAAATACCAAGAGGGTGATAATGATAATCATTAGAAACAAATAAGGGGAGAGCTTGAAAAACTCAAGAAGGACCTAGAGGGAGACAATGACAAACGTTGGAAAGAGCTGAAGGGAGAAAACGACAAACTCCAGAAGGAAGTGAAAACACTGAGGAAATCAAAAGATGAAATGAAAAAGGAAATTGAACATTTATCCAATCAACAGGAAAGGATGGAAAAAAGCCTCAGAAGCAGAAAAAAGAATATGAGACACGTGGGATAATATGGTCCAACAAGAATGCTGAAGTAAAGTTTATGAAAAAAAATTAAAAACACAAGAGTGGAACAACCAAGAAATGTGGGACACTATGAAAAAAAACAAACCTCTGCATCATAGGGATAGAGGAAGGAAAAGATTCCCAAAAGAACACTATTGACCAGATCTTCAACAGGATAATAGAAGAAAATTTCCCCAAACTGAAAAAAGGCAAACCCATACAAATACAAGAAGCACATAGAACACCAAACAGACAAGACTAGAAAAGAAATTCCCCATTCCATATAATTGTTAAAACACTAGATACTTGTCATGGTTAATCCTGGGTGTCAACTTGACTGGACTAAGGAACAAATAAGAGAAAAGGGTCTTCTGATTGGACCACCTCAACCCGGATGGCCCACCCCAAATGTGGGTGTTACCTTCTGCCGGCAGGCAGTATTTAAGGCCACGGCAGCGGGAGCTGGTCCCTTTTTCCTTCTTCCTGCGGCTTGCCTCTCTCTCATCTGGTGAGTTTGCCTTGCTGCTGTGATCAACCTTTCGGATCCCAGCGTGTACCGAGACTGGCAGATCTCCTGGAATCCATTCGGGCCTTCAGCACTAGACTGGGACTCCTGAGACATCCAGCCTTGCGGACTGAGCAGTTCCCTGGATTCCCGGCCTCTCCAGTTCGGCGCTACTGTTGAGCTCCGTCACGTGAGCAAATCAATAAATTGTATATAGTTATATATATTCATCCTGTTGCTTCTGTTTCTTTAGAGAACCCTGACTAATACAGATTTTGGTACCAGAAGTGGTTCTAGAGAAACAGAATTGAAAGGATGAATTTCTTTAGTGGGCTTGGTAGCCTCTGGAGCCAGCTCTCCAACCCAATGAAGCCTAGAGTTACTGAAGGCTCTCCTGGTGGCATGAAGAGGAATGATAATCCTTGGTGCAGACTATTTGATCTAATTATGAAGATAGATCCATTTGACTCACCTAACTCACCTCTTGTGAGAAGCAAGGAATTTAGTGACTCTATATATAAAACGTTCGAGAAATTGCAGAAAAATCAGGAAAATAATGATGTTGCCTTGTTGCTCCTAGCATGTCTGGATAAACTGTTAGACGAAAATATGGAGCTCGGTGATAAAAATGACCAGCTCCGGATTCGAAACAACAGTTTAAAGGTTTCCAAGTGTGCTCTGGAAGAGAATCTTCTCTCCAGCAGCCAAAGAGCTAAAGCAGCAGAAAATCAAGCTGGAGCCCTTATTATACGGTTGGCTGATTTACAACGCAAATTTAATTCCCAGCCACGAAAAGTGTCAGCAGTTAAAGTGAGAGCACTGGTGGGGAAAGGGTGGAACCCTGAAACTTGGGATGGAGATGTGTGGGAGAACTATGATGATGAGGATTTTGAACCCTCGGATTCTGAGGGATTTTCTTTATCTGAGGAATTAACCTCCCCACCCTCAGCAGAGAATCCACACCCTGCAGATCCCTCCTCCCCACCCTTGCCTGAGGAAATTAATCCCCCCCTCCCAGTGGGAGCTGATGTCCCTCAGGGCCCAACAATTGTTGCCTCTAGACCTATAACCAGATTGAAGTCTAAGCAAGCCCCTCAAGGTGAGATAGAAAGTGTGGTCCACGAGGAGGTGCGATATACTACTAAAGAAATTAATGAGTTTGCTGATTCATTCCGGCAGAAGCCTAAGGAATATGTGTGGGAATGGATTTTAAGGGTGTGGGATAATGGTGGAAGGAATATAAAATTGGATCATACTGAGTTTATCGATATGAGCCCACTGAGTAGAGATTCTAGGTTTAACATGGAAGCTCGAGCAGTTAAAAAAGGTGTTAAAAGTTTATTTGAATGGTTGGCTGATGTATTTATTAAAACATGGCCTACTAACAGCGAGTTAGAGATGCCTGATATTCCTTGGCTTAGTATTGATGAAGGGATTGTGAGGGTCAGGCAGATGGGCATGCTCGAGTGGATTCGAAGTGTAAAACCACATTCTCCACAATATGAGGACCCAGAGGACATGCCACTCACTGAATTTATAAGATGGAAAGTACTGAGAGAGACACCAGAACATTTGAAGAGCTTTGTTTTTGCTCTATTTCTTATGCCAGATCTTACAGTTAGAGAAGTTGTGGCTCGTTTGCATAAATTAAATGTACACGTAGTAGGTCTAACAGGACCTCAGGGTAGGCGTCAGGTGGCAGCACTGAATCGCAGAAGGCCAGATGAGCGTAGTTACAGTAATTATCATAATGGGTGGCAAAGGCAAAACAATACCTATAATGGCATGACCCGAAATGATCTTTGGAACTGGCTAATTAATCATGGTGTTCCCAGGAACCAAATACATAAGAAGCCTACTAAGTTTTTATTTGATCTGTATAAGCAGAAAAGCTCTAGAACGAATGACAGGAAGTCAACATTTGATTTTAGGAGTAGCGAATCCCGCCCAGTTGACCGGTTTCCAGACTTGAGACAGTTCACAGACCCAGAACCCCTTGAATGAAGGGGTGGCCGGGTTCCAGTGAGGAAGGACCTTGTCACAATACCAAAGAGTTATGCTGTTTGCCTTCCTCCTGTCCTTCCCCAGAGGGACCTGAGGCCTTTTACTAGGGTAACTGTACACTGGGGAAAAGGAAATAATCAGACTTTTCGAGGCCTATTGGATACTGGTTCTGAGTTGACACTGATCCCAGGAGACCCTAAAAAGCATTGTGGCCCTCCGGTTAAAGTAGGGGCCTATGGAGGTCAGGTGATAAATGGAGTTTTGGCTGAAGTCCGACTCACGGTGGGCCCAGTGGGTCCCAGAACGCATCCCGTAGTTATTTCCCCAGTCCCAGAATGTATAATTGGGATAGATATAATTAGAAATTGGCAGAATCCCCACATTGGTTCCCTGATCTGTGGAGTGAGGGCTATTATGGTTGGAAAGGCCAAATGGAAACCATTGGTGTTGCCTCTACCAGGGAAAATAGTGAACCAAAAACAGTATCGTATCCCTGGAGGGATTGCGGAGATTAATGCCACTATCAAGGATTTGAAAGATGCAGGGGTGGTGATTCCTACCACATCTCCATTTAACTCTCCAATTTGGCCTGTGCAAAAGACAGATGGATCATGGAGAATGACAGTTGACTATCGAAAACTCAACCAAGTAGTGACACCAATTGCAGCCGCTGTACCAGATGTGGTGTCCTTACTCGAGCAGATTAATATGTCTCCTGGTACCTGGTATGCAGCTATTGATCTGGCCAATGCTTTTTTCTCAATACCGGTTCATAAGGACCACCAGAAGCAATTTGCTTTCAGCTGGCAAGGCCAACAGTATACCTTTACTGTCTTACCTCAGGGGTATGTTAACTCTCCAGCGTTGTGCCATAACTTAGTTAGAAGGGATCTTGATCGCCTGACTCTTCCACAAAATATCACACTGGTCCACTATATTGATGATGTTATGTTGATTGGACCCAGTGAACAGGAGGTAGCAGCTAGCCTAGACTTGTTGGTAAAGCATATGCGCATGAGAGGATGGGAAATAAATCCAACTAAAATTCAAGGGCCATCTACCTCGGTGAAGTTTCTAGGAGTTCAGTGGTGTGGAGCATGCAGAGACATTCCTTCTAAGGTAAAGAATAAGTTGTTGCACCTGGCCCCTCCCTCCACCAAGAAAGAAGCACAACGTCTGGTGGGTCTTTTTGGATTCTGGAGGCAGCACATTCCTCATCTGGGTGTGTTACTACGACCCATATATCAGGTGACTCGTAAGGCAGCAAACTTTGAGTGGGGCTTGGAACAGGAAAAGGCTCTTCAACAGGTCCAGGCTGCGGTGCAGGCTGCTCTGCCCCTAGGGCCATATGATCCAGCAGACCCAATGGTGCTTGAGGTATCAGTGGCAGATAGAGATGCTGTCTGGAGTCTGTGGCAGGCTCCCATAGGGGAATCACAGCGGAGGCCCTTGGGATTTTGGAGCAAGGCTCTACCTTCATCTGCAAACAACTATTCTCCTTTTGAGAGACAGCTCTTAGCCTGCTATTGGGCCTTAGTGGAAACTGAACGTTTGACAATGGGCCACCAAGTCACCATGCGACCTGAGCTGCCCATCATGAGCTGGGTGTTATCTGACCCACCAGACCATAAAGTAGGACGTGCACAGCAACAGTCCATTGTCAAATGGAAGTGGTACATACGGGACAGGGCCCGGGCAGGCCCTGAGGGCACAAGCAAGCTACATGAAGAAGTTGCCCAAATGCCTATGGTTCCCACTCCTGTTACAATGTCTCCTGGGCTTAAGCATGCACCTATGGCTTCATGGGGTTTGCCCTATGATCAGTTGACTGAGGAAGAGAAGACTAGGGCCTGGTTTACTGATGGTTCTGCACGCTATGCAGGCACCACCCAGAGGTGGACAGCTGCAGCATTACAGCCAATTTCTGAAACAACCCTAAAGGACACTGGTGAAGGAAAGTCTTCACAGTGGGCAGAACTTCGGGCAGTGCACATGGTTGTGCATTTTGCCTGGAAGGAGAAATGGCCAGAGGTTCGATTATATACTGATTCATGGGCTGTAGCCAATGGTTTGGCTGGATGGTCAGGGACTTGGAAGGAGCATGACTGGAAAATTGGTGAGAAAGACATTTGGGGAAGAAGTATGTGGATAGAGCTCTCTGAATGGTCAAAGGATGTGAAGATACTTGTGTCTCATGTAAATGCTCATCAAAAGGTGATCTCAGCAGAGGATGAGTTTAATAATCAAGTAGATCGGATGACTCGTTCTGTGGATAGTCAGCCTCTTTCTCCAGCTATCCCTGTTGTTGCTCAATGGGCCCATGAACAAAGTGGTCATGGTGGCAGAGATGGAGGTTATGCATGGGCTCAACAGCATGGACTCCCACTCACTAAGGCTGATCTGGCTACAGCTGCTGCCGAGTGCCAGATTTGCCAACAGCAGAGACCAACATTGAGCCCCCGATATGGTGCTATTCCCCGGGGTGACCAGCCAGCAACCTGGTGGCAGGTTGACTACATTGGACCACTTCCATCATGGAGGGGACAGCGTTTTGTTCTTACAGGAATAGATACTTATTCTGGTTATGGATTTGCCTTTCCTGCACGTAATGCTTCTGCCAAAACTACCATCCAGGGACTTACGGAATGCCTTATCCACCGTCATGGTATTCCTCACAGCATTGCTTCTGATCAAGGAACTCACTTCACAGCCAAAGAAGTGCGACTGTGGGCCCATGGTCATGGTATCCACTGGTCTTACCATGTTCCCCACCACCCAGAAGCAGCTGGCTTGATAGAACGATGGAATGGCCTCTTGAAGACACAGTTACAGCGCCAATTAGGTAGCAATACCCTGGAGGGCTGGGGCAAGGTTCTCCAGCAAGCAGTATATGCTTTGAATCAGCGTCCACTATATGGTACTGTTTCTCCTATAGCCAGAATTCATGGGTCCAGGAACCAAGGGGTGGAAGTGGGAATGATTCCACTCACTATCACCCCTAGTGACCCAGTAGGAAAATTTTTGCTTCCTGTACCCACGACCTTGCGTTCTGCTGGTCTAGACGTTTTGGCTCCAATGGGGGGAGTGCTTTTGCCAGGAGATACAGCAAACGTTCTATTGAACTGGAAGCTAAGACTTCCCCCTGGCCACTTCGGGCTTCTACTGCCTTTAAGCCAACAGGCTAAGGAAGGAATAACAGTAGTAGGAGGAGTGATTGATCCAGACTACCATGGGGAAATTGGACTTTTTCTCCACAATGGGGGCAAGGAAGATTATGTCTGGAAGGCAGGAGATGCTGTAGGGCGCCTTCTGGTGCTACCATGTCCTATGATTAAGGTCAATGGGAAACTCCAACAACCCAAACCAGACAGGACAATAAATGGCCCAGACCCTTCAGGGATGAAGGTATGGGTCACTCCTCCAGGGAAAGAGCCAAGACCTGCAGAGGTGCTTGCTGATGGCGGAGGAAATACAGAATGGGTAGTAGAAGAAGGTAGTCATAAATATCAGCTGAAGCCACGGGACCAGTTGCAGAAACGTGGATTATAATAGATATTAACCTTCGTCCTATTTGGTTAAGAATGTGCTTGTTTATATATGTATATATATATATGTATATATGTATGTATATTAAGTGGATACTTGTGTTCCCCTTTGAATGTGCAACTGAGATATGTGTTAAGTGTTGTCATATTTAGGTTATTAGATACTGAAGGACTAAGTTCTTCTCAAGGACATTACCACCTACTCTAAGATATAATGCTTTGCTATTGCACATGAGATACTTATAACATGTTAGGTGGAATTATGACCCTGCCATCGTTTGCAATTGACATTTAAGCAGAGGCTATTTATTGGGTGTCAAGTTGACAAGGGGTGGACTTGTCATGGTTAATCCTGGGTGTCAACTTGACTGGACTAAGGAACAAATAAGAGAAAAGGGTCTTCTGATTGGACCACCTCAACCCGGATGGCCCACCCCAAATGTGGGTGTTACCTTCTGCCGGCAGGCAGTATTTAAGGCCACGGCAGCGGGAGCTGGTCCCTTTTCCTTCTTCCTGCGGCTTGCCTCTCTCTCATCTGGTGAGTTTGCCTTGCTGCTGTGATCAACCTTTCGGATCCCAGCGTGTACCGAGACTGGCAGATCTCCTGGAATCCATTCGGGCCTTCAGCACTAGACTGGGACTCCTGAGACATCCAGCCTTGCGGACTGAGCAGTTCCCTGGATTCCCGGCCTCTCCAGTTCGGCGCTACTGTTGAGCTCCGTCACGTGAGCAAATCAATAAATTGTATATAGTTATATATACTCATCCTGTTGCTTCTGTTTCTTTAGAGAACCCTGACTAATACAATACTCAAAACAAAAACAAAATACTGAAAACCACAAAGGAAAAACAAGTTTCATATAAGGAGAAACCCATCAGAATCACAGCTGACTTCTCAGCATAAATATGAAAGCTAGAAGAATGTAGACCAAAGTATTCCCTGTACTAAACGACTTTAGATGCCAACCCAGGCTATTATATCCAGCAAAAATGTCAATCATAGTTGAAGGAGAAAGAAGAATCTTTCACAACAAGAACAAGATGAAATACATGTCTAAGAAACCAGCACTTCAGAAAATCCTCGAAGCAATCCAAAGAACAGAGGAAAGTAGCAACTATCCCCTAAGCAATTAAAGAGAGAAAGCAACAAAATAATAACAGAGTAAATACAAACCTAGAGCAAGAATGCAAACCAAAAATAATGTAAAAAGAAGCAACACACATCTCTCAATAATAACCTTAAATACTAATGGTGTAAACTCCCTAACCAAAAGACATAGACTGAGAGAATCGATTAGAAAATTGAACCCTTCTATATGCTGTCTACAAGAAACACATCTCACCCTCAAGGACAGACACCACCTTAGAGTGAAAGGCTGGAAAATATATTCCAAGTAAATAGTACAAAGAAACAAGCTTGAGTGGCTATTCTAATATCAGACAAAATAGATCTCAAAGTTAAATTAATCAGAAGAGACAAAGAGGGCCATTACATCCTAATCAAAGGAACAATGAACCATGGAGACTTCACAATCCTAAATGTCTATGCACCAAACTCTAGTGCACCTAACTTTATAAACTCAACTCTGTAGGACCTCAAGACACAGATCAATCCTAACACACTATTAGTGGGAGACTTCAACACCCTACTAAGCCCCTTGGATAGATCAACAAGACAAAAAATAAACAGAGAGACATCAGAATTGAACAATACAATACAACAAATGGACCTCACCGACATCTACAGAGTATTCCACCCAAATGCCAGATAATATACTTTCTACTCAGCACCTCATGGAACATTCTCCAAAATCAACCACATACTGGGGCACAAAATGAACCTCAATAAATACAAAAGGATAGAAATTATTCCATGTATTCTATCAGACCACAGTGCAATAAAGCTCAATATGAACCCCAGAATAAGTCCAACTGGCTACAAGAACACATGGAGACTAAACAACACAATCCTGAACAATGAATGGGTCAGGAAAGAAACAAAGAGTGAAATAAAAGTATTCATGGAACTGAATCAAGAAGACAATACAACACAACAAAACCTGTGGGATACTTTAAAGGCAGTCTTGAGAAGAAAATTTATAGCCCTAAGTGCCCACATCAAAAAGACAGAAAGGGAACAAATAAATGACCTGACACTGCAGCTAAAAACACTTGAGAGACAACAATAAATGAACCCTAACCCCAACAGACCAGAATAAATAACAAAAATCAGAGCAGAAATCAATGAAATAGAAACAAAGAAAACAATACAAAAAATCAATGAATCCAAAAGGTAGTTTTTTGAAAAAAATAAAATAAACAGACTTCTAGCCCAGTTGATTAAAAAAGAGAGAGAGAGAGCAACTCCAAATCAATAGTATTAATGATGAAAGGGGAAACATAACAACAAAGAAAAAAATTCAGACAATCATAGGGGAATACTTCAAAAATCTATGCTCCACTAAATTTGAAAACCTATGAGAAATGGATGACTATCTGAAATCCTGGGAACCAACAAAGTTTAACCAAGAAGAGACTGACAGTTTAAATAGACCCATAATATTAGAGGAAATTGAAGATGTAATTAAAAATCTCCCAACAACAACAAAAAAGCACTGGTCTTACAACTATTGCTACTCAAACTGTTTAAAAGGATACCAACATTGTCTTTCTTTACTGCTGCATAGAATTCCATTGTGTACATGTACCACATTTTCTCTATCCACTCGTCAGTTGAGGGGCATTTGGGTTGATTCCAGTTTTTTGCTATTGTGAACAGAGCGGCAATAAATATAGCTGTGCATGTATCTCTGCAGTAAGATGAGTCTTGTGGGTATATACCCAGGAGTGGTATGACTGGGTCAAATGGCAGGATCATTTTGAGTCTTCTAAGGGTTCTCCACACTGTTTTCCATAGTGGCTGCACAAGTTTACATTCCCACCAGCAATGGATGAGTGTTCCCCTTTCCCCACACCCTCTCCAGCACTTGGCATCATTTGTTTTCTTGATCCTAGCCAGTCTTACTGGAGTAAGGTGGTATCTTAAGGTGGTTTTAATTTGCATTTCCTTAATTATTAGTGATGTTGAACACTTCTTAAGGTGTTTCTCAGCCATCTCTAATTCCTCCTCTGTGAAGTCTCTGTTCAGATCTTTGCTCCATCTTCTGAGTGATTCATTTGTTTTCTTTCTTCTTTGTTTTTGAGTAGCTTGTATACTCTGGAGATTAATGCTTTGTCAGATGTATCTGCTGTGAAGGTTTCCTCCCATTCTGTGGGTTTTCTCTTCACTTCCTTTATTGTTTCCTTTGATGTACAGAAGCTTTTGAGTTTAATGAGGTCCCATTTGTCAATTGATGACCTTACTTCTTGTGCAGCTGCTGTCTGATTTAAGAAGTATTTTCCTACACCTACATCTTGTAGTCTTCTACCAAGTTTCTCTTCTATCACCTCCAGAGTTTTGGATTTCACGTTGAGGTCTTTGATCCATTTGGAATTGACTTTTGTACAGGGTGAGAGGTAGGGGTTTAATTTCATTCTTCTACAATGGAGGGACCCATGAGCTGTGTGGGTTTGGGCACAACTGCTTGCAAATTGGTTTTACATGAAGGATGCTTGTACTCACAAATTATCACCTATTGTTAAAAAAAATGAAAACCAAACAAAACAAAAAAGCAGAGAAAGATGCAGAAAACTTACGGCAGAATGCACGATCTGCAATGGGTAGGGGTGGGGTGGGGAGGGAAGGGAAGGGGATATATGCCTGAACTGAATTGGAAAATGATGTATGAAATACACAAAGCATCAATAAAAATAAATTAAAAAGAAAGGATACAAATAGAGGAAATTCTCCCAAGCTCCTTCTATGAAGCCAGCCTCACTCTAGTACCAAAGCCAGGCAAAGATGCAAGCAAAAATGAAAGCTATAGAACCATCTCACTAATGAATATAGATGCAAAAATTCTCAACAAAATATTTGCAAATTGCATACAGAACCACATCAAAGAGATCGCCCATCATGATCAAGTTGGATTCACACCAGAGATGCAGGGATGGTTCAATATACATAAATCAATAAATATCATAATACATATAAATCGACTGAAAGAGAAAAAACACATGATAATCTCAATTGATGCAGAAAAAGCCTTTGATAAGATCCAGTATTCCTTAATGTTTAAAGTCCTAGAGGGAATAGGACTGAAAGGAACATTCCTCAACATGATCAAAGCCATATATAGCAAACCCATTGTCAATATCATCCTAAATGGAGAAAAATTGAAACCATGTACCTCAAAGACGGAAACCTGGTAAGGCTGCCCCCTATCGCCACTCCTCTTCAACATAGTGCTTGAAACACTTGCTAGGGTAATAAGACAAGAGAAGGAAATTAACAGAGTATTAATAAGAAAGGAAGAAGTTAAGTTATCCCTTTTTGCAGATGATATGATAGTTTACCTGAGGGATGCTAAAAACTCCACCAGAAAACTTCTAGAAATGATTAAGAGTTTTAGTAAAGTGTTGGGCTACAAAATCAACCTAGAAAAATCAATAGCATTTCTTTACAACAACAATAAACATGTGGAGAAGGAATATAAGGAGACCTTCCCACTCACAATAGCTTCAAAAATTTTAAGATACCTGGGAACAAACCTAACCATAAATACCCAAGTACTCTACAACAAAAAATTTAAACCCCTGAAGAAGGAGATTGAAAATGAGATCAAAAGATGGAAGGACCTTCCATGCTAATAGATCAGGAAAATTAATATAGTAAAAATGTCCATTTTACCCAAATTGATATACAGATTCAAGGCAATTCCAATCAAAATCCCTATGAGCTTCTTCACAGCCTTCGAAAAAATCATTAAATTCATATGGAAAAACAAAAGACCTTGAATAGTTAAAGCAACCCTGAGTGAAAAAATGCAATACAGGGTTGATTGCCCTACCATACATACAGGGACATAGTCATAAAGACAGCCTGGTACTGACGCAAAAACAGACCAGTTGACCAATGGAACAAAACTGAAGATCCAAATTTGAGCTCATACAATTTCAGCCACCTCATATTTGACAAAGGGGCAAAAATCCCTCAGTGGAGGAAGTATAGCATCTTCAGCAAATGGTGCTGGCAAAATTAGATCACCATCTGTAGAAGAACAAAATTAAACCCATACCTCTCATCCTGTATGAAAATAAACCCCAAGTGGATCAAAGACCTCAATGTGAAGCCTGAAACCCTGAAGCTGATAAAAGAAAAAGTTGGCAACAACCTACAAGACATAGGTGTAGGAGGAGACTTTCTAAACCAGACAACAGCTGCACGGGAAGTAAGGTCAACAGTTGACAAGTGGGACCTCATAAAACTCAAAAGCTTCTGTACAGAGAAAGAAACAATCAAGGAGGTGAAGAGAAAACCCACAGAGTGGGAAGAAATCTTTACCAGCAACACATCTGACAGATCATTAATGTCAAGAACATACAAACTACTCAAAAAACAAGACAAATGACATACTCAAAACATGGAGTAAAGAGCTGAACAGTATTCACCAGTGAGGAATTAAAGATGGCTGAGAAACATCTTAAAAAGGGTTCATCATCATTAACAATTAAGGAAATGAAAATTAAAACCACTCTCAGATATCATCTCACTCCAGTATGGCTAGCTAAGATCAAGGAAACAAAAGACAACAGATATTGGAGGGGTTGTGGGGAAAGGGGAACACTCATCCACTACTGGTGGGAATGTAAACTTGTACAACCACTATGGAAAGCAGTGTGGAGAACGCTTAAAAGACTTGCAATGAGCTTACCACCTGACCCAATCATACCACTCCTGGGTATATACCCCAAAGACTCATCCTACTGCAAAGATATATGCACATCCGTGTTTATTGCAGCTCTCTTCACAAAAGTGAAGAGATGGAAACAAGCCAAATGCCCCTCAACAGACGAGTTGATGACAAAAATGTGGTACATCTCCACAATGGAATACTATTCAGCAGTAAAGAAGGATGGCATTATGAACTTTTCACGTAAATGGATGGAGCTTGAAGCTATTATGCTGAGTGAGGTGACACAGTCCCAGAAAGACAAATGAAGAATGGTTTCCCTCTAACACCAAATCTCCAGTCGAAAGGCAAGCTGAACGACAGTATGGTTATATTTTTGTTTATCTGAAAGCAACTATGTTGTTATAACCTGAATCTCTCAATGAGCTCTAGAATCCACCCACCAGTTATTTTTAGTCTCTGTAATTACAGTATATGGGTGGAGAGTATATATATCCATATTTTAGAATAATATGAAATTAACGGAGGAAAATGTGAATTCCTAAGCATAAAAAAAGACTGAGAGAATGGTGCAGGACAGTTATGGCAGAATGCATGATCTGGGATGGTATAGGGTGGGTGGGGGGAAGAGATAGGGGAATTTGCCTGAACATAAATGAAAAATGATGTATGATATACATAAAACATCAATAAAAATGTAAAAAAATACTCTTTGTATTTTAAGAAACCATCAAACTGTCCTGCAAAGTTGCCATACCACTTTACATTTCTCACAAAGAATGCATGAGAACTTCTGTTATTTTGTACAGTGACTAGCAATGAATGTGATGAGTTTTGGATATATTGTACATTCTAATATGTAAACACTAGCATTATATTTTTAAATATTTATGCAATATGTATTTATGTACATGCATCTGTGTCTTCATGTGTGTCTACATATATGTGTGCAGCTGAATGCGGAGGCCAGAAGATGGCATCAAATCAGCTGGGCCTGGAAATAAAGGCAGTTGTAAATCACCCACTATGGGTGCTGAGAATTGATCTATGTTCTCTGCAGGAACAAGTGCTTTTAATCACTGAGTCAGCTTTCTGGCTTTGGTAACATAGTAGTTTTTGCTTGCATGTGTCTTTAATTTTAGGTATTTAAAATCACCTTTATTTTAGTGATTCTCTTGTACAAAGTTTTTCTTTGTGAAGCCAATTCATAATTGTTTTGTTTTGATGGATAAATTAAGCTTATTTACATTTATGGGCAGCTATTCTGCTCATCCTCAGCTCAAAAATAAACGAACCTTTAGAATCACTTGGGTGTTAAAAAATAAAATAAAATAAAATAAAATAACCCATTCTCTATTTATTATGTGCATTGCTGAAAATCGTACTCATTTCTCTAAATATGTTGGTTTCTTTACTCATTGACTTACAATTTTTGATATTTAGAAATAGTTAATGTGTTAGTGGTTAGCTAATATTCGTATGTATAATATTCAATACATATTTTCTTACATAATATTTCTTATAAAAGTTTCCTTTGTCCTCTGCACATTTAATTTTTCAATATCTGCTTTGTCAGTTTTCTGTGATTAAAAACTATTACCCGTTATTCAATGACCAGTAAGATCCTTCTTCCTTTCTCCTACTCTTCATTTTTACCAGATGTTTTACTTTTTCTCCTACATTCTGCTGTGTTTTCATAATAGTCTTTGATTCTCCTTTTCTTTTTTTTTTAATTTTTAATTTTTTTTTATTTTTAAGGGATTCTACAATACAATGACACAGTTGTTTGCAGATAACAATGATGTTACTCAGTATGTCATACAATTAAGTAATTGGTGCATTTTGCAAGTGTCTATGTCCAAAGTTTGAACAACCCAAGGTTCCCATAGTCCAGTTGGAGAAGCTTGTATGCACAGGCATGTTGATCAATGAGGTGTCCAGACTATATTCCTATCTCATGATTCACCCCTATCTCTCCACAGCCCTTACAATCTACCACGCCTCCTCTTCCGCAGTTTGTTCCCTAGGCTTTGGGAAAGGGGCACAAGTGGGTGAGAAGGAAACAGTCTAATTTCTTTGGAGTTGTCATTTTGGACTCTGGTCTGTTCAGTTTGTTTCCCTTAACGGATTGACAGCTTTCCCAGTGATACCCTTTTCAGTCATACTAACAAAGCTCAAGCTATTGGATGTACAGGCATTTAAGCAGTACCACTTATTGTGTCAAGCTAAGCTGTGAGCATAGACACAGATGCTTGGATGGTATGCTAATCCGCAAACTGTGGTTTCTCTATAAAGGGTCGCACAAGTTCTTATTGTGGCTTATACATCGCCTAACCACTAGAGACTAAGCTTGTGGATCTGCTGTGTTATTCCTCCAAGGAGGAGCTAATAGCCAATAGTTTTGGGATATAATATAGACACTTGGCTGCCACTGTTGCACTGTATCTCCAGGCTGTTGTGGTTAGCTGATATTTTCGGGGAGTCTGTTTGTCTCAGGAAGACCAATATTTTGCTGTATTGCTGTAGTGGCCTTGGTATACGCCTTCTAGCATCTATGAGGACGTTGTACCGCTAGCAGGTGACGTCTCATAATCATTTTTTCATGCTCACACCAGGTCTTCGACAGCAGGGACTTACTGCCTTTCTCCTTGCATATATCCCATTTATAGGCAAAGGCCAAAATGCCCTCAACTGCTGAGTGGATAGAAAAATGTGGTACATTACACAATGGAGTTCTATGCAGCAATAAAGAAGGATGATATCATTGAACTTTTGCAGGTAATGAATTGGAGCTGGAGGATATTATTTAAGTGAAGTAATGCAATCACAGAAAAAAAACGTTGAATGGTTATCCCTCATATGTGGATGCTAGCATCAATAACCCAGTTATTAATATTTCTTGTGATGAGGGATGCAAATTACGAAACAAACACTGAAAGACTGCATCAGAAAACGACTGAAATGGTGAAAGGGAGGGGTGGGAGGGGGTGGGAGTGGCGGGAGAGGGACATGGGTCTATATCTATAATTAGTATATTTAATTTAAAATTATATGGTATTTTTACTCAAATTTATATAACAATTAGCTTTGGGATATACAATGTTCTCTATAATTTTTGTGTTATGCAGTATCACTTGCTGTAACCTCCTCTTTTACCTGTAGGATAATTTACTAAAGGATTTAGTTTGCTTCCCAAATTAACAATCATGCACTCACCCCCCCCCCCAAAAATGGAAAATTTGAAGAAAATTACTCTTTGATCCCTGCCTTAGGTAAGTGTACTACAAATTCCTTCTGAGATCAGGCAACAAGACATTTAAATAAAAAATAAAAAAAGGGAGATACAGTTTATATTAAAACCTTTTTGTCCAAACTTTCAATTTAATCTTAGATAACCTGGGAAAAGATTTGTATGTCCCACAGGTCAAAACGCACCAATCAAAGCAGAGAAAGAATGGTACAGCCTTCCGTCGTATAGGTTGTACCATGAAATACCAGCAGGAGTTCACCAATCTTAACACTAAAAGGAATAAAAGCCTCAGACTGCTACGGCATCAAACATCTCTGAGGACCATAGGTGTAACATCTGTTTCAGTGAGTCTAAACAACTTTACTTCTAGGATCAGCACAGATTCTCCTTTCTTTTGGGCTGTTCTATGATTAAATTAGATAACACATTGGAGATCGGCACCTGTGCTGCTGCTGCTGGCTCCACACGCACCAGGAAGAATAATATTCCAAAGTGGGTAGAAACATGAAGATAGCATGCTTATTGGATGGCAGAGATTTCTACTGTTTCTATGCCAGGAGAAAAAAGATTATGTTTTGAATCTCATGTCCGGGGCCATGCGCTGGCACTACGCCTTTAATCCTAGCACTTGGGAGGCAGAGGCAGGCAGATCTTTGTGAGTTCAAGGCCAGCCTGGTCTACAGAGTGAGTTCCAGGACAGCTGGGGCTACAGGGAGACCCTGTCTCAAAAAGACCAAAAAATAAATAAATAAATAAATAAATAAATAAATAAATAAATAAATAAATAAATAATAAAAAAGAAATCCGTAAGCACACTGTCATAAATTGGTATTTAACAGTGTGACCAGTGGAAGAAGGCATCCCATGAGGACCAGAAGTTTGAGATCAAACACAGTATGTTCTTTTAAGGTCTACTTACTCTAATCAATTGACCAAAATATATTACATATTTTGTTTGAGTAAACCTTTATAAAATGATGAAAAAGCTTTTCTCTCCTGAGAAGAGCTGGTAATCATTAAAACAGTACACTAAACTCTGATGAAAAAGGAGTCTAGGACTGTTCCAGGGCATTTGATAACACTTAGAAGGTTATTCTATAGGAGAATGGGGTGGACACATGTTTAAGATACTTGGAAGACTGTGTTTGACCTGTGTTTAGAAGGGAGGGATGGAATAAGCTCTCTGCCATAAGGGCAGAAGAGGATATCACATGAAGTCACATGTTCTTTAAAGACACTGAAGGTAAAGACTGTGTCTTGCAGTATCCACCATTGCTTGGGTTTGGGCCAAAAATCTGGATATGGTGTGGCAGTGCTGATGTAACAGGAAGAGAAATGTAAGGTTTTTGAGGAAAAATAAATGCTACTTGTGAATTTAAGACCTTTATTTTTAATGATTAAAATGCCTAAACAATAGGGAAAGGAAATTTGGATGCTTTTTTTTTTAGAATGATCAGCCATTTACTGAAAAAAAAAATGAGAGGAAAGCCTCCCTTGGGGCATTGTGAACAGTAGGTGTGCACTTATTAATCTGTAGTGCAGGCAAATGGAAAAAATGTCAAGAAAGGACATATTTACAGATGTGAGCAACTGAGATTTCAGTTACAAGGCAAACTCGGGAAAACTGAGTATACACTAGTGAACAAAGTGGGATATATGTTCATAAATGCCAGCAATTTTATGATCCTTTCAAGCAGTGCTTTGTTAAGGCAGAGCTGGTGCTGTTTTATAGGGAAAATTTTGTTTACTAGGTCTAGAGAAGTGATTTCTGTCCAGTTCAAATGGGAATCAGCCAATAAGTAGCCATATGGAAGGTGTTAATTATTACACCCAGCTTCTGAAAACCGAGGAATAATTATTATTGTGAAAAATGACATTTAATGATTGAAAAGAATTTGTATTGGAGAAGGAGCATTGACAAGGACAGAAAGGGGAAAAGGGGGATAAGAGAGGACAGCTGCATGAGTAATTAGAATGTAATATAAAATGTAAAACTGTCAAAAGCCAAAGGTAATTAATAAAAGTAATATTTAATGAAATTCCATAGGGAAAAGGTACACCTTGACTGAGAAATGAAAGTTATATTTTCAGAGGTAATGGATGAAACTTGGAAGAGTGCACAGGGGAAGCTGCTCAGACATTCATCACAGAAACTGAGAATCAGGTGGAGAAATGGCCATTAATTATGAGCACCCTCTGCTCTTGAGAGAGCAGGAGATCAATTCCCACCATCCATATGTCTGCAAACAGTTGTCATTATCTCACTTTTAGGGGATTCCAATGCCCTCTTCTGGCCTCCATGGGCATTGGCATGCATGCAGTGCACACACACACACTAACACTCATACACATAAAATAAAAATGAATTTTAAAAAAGACAGAATAAATGTCCAGCAAGAAAGAATGTGTGAGGAAGGAGTAGTGTGGAGGAAAAGTTTCCTTTAAATTGGGCTTTTTAGCAATCTCTGAGGATGTTGTGATAATGTCTTGGGTACACGTAAAAAATACCTGAGGCACTGGAATTGATGGCTAGCTAAAACAATGGAGTGCAAATTAAGACAAGTACTATGAGGTTATATAATTACAAGGTTTCTGGAAGCTATCAACCAGATTAGACAATTTTAATTAGACCAGCATGTCTTTTGAAGAGGTTACACTACTTTTTCATCTTGGAAGCAAGGTGTTCATTGGAATGCAAACTCATTAAAAATAATGGTTACTCACAATTCCTTAATATGTGCTTGGACCCTTTGTTAAGTAACAAAGAAACTTTGTAAATGAATTTATAGACTTTAAGTGATTCTGTTATATGGAAATGGGATTACCTGTCCCTGTTGACCACACCCACTAGTGAGGGTATAAAAGCAGTCCTGGAAGTTATACAAACACACTCTCAGAAATTCATCTCCAGTGTACACCAACTCTACACTCCTGACACCATGAGCAACTACGGGAACTACTATGGCAGCTACTACGGAGGCCTGGGAGGCCTGGGCTATGGCTATGGCTGTGGATGTGGTAGCATCCACAGACTGGGCTGTGGCTCTGGCTTTGGAGGCTATGGCTATGGCTCTGGCTTTGGAGGCTATGGCTATGGCTCTGGTTTTGGAGGGTATGGCTACCACTCTGGCTACGGAAACTATGGCTATGGCTGCTTCCGCCCTTCATGTGGTGGAGGATATGGGTTCTCCAGCTACTACTGAAGAGCTTGCTGATCCACAAAGCAGAATCTCTTCTTCCTGCTTTTTCCCATCTTTAAGGATGAAAATCTTTTCCTTGATGTAAAGAAGACATCTATGGTTTACTGGTGTCATGCTTTGGAAGTAACTGGTCTTCAATTTCCCTGGGAGAATCTTCACTTTCTTTAGTGAATTTTATATTTCATATTCTCTAGTTTAATATTAATGTTTGTTTTGATCATGTGAGACCTATATTTTTAAAAAAACCTTTAATAAATATCCTTAAATGATCTATCAAATATTGCCTTATCAGTTTCTTTCAGTACTTATCAAATAGGAATATGGGCTTCTACTTGGGATGTTAGAAACTTTATCTGTGTAGTTGCATAGATCCTTTTTTTTTTTTTTTAGCAAAGGTCTCCCTCCTGTAGTCCCAAGTGCTGGGATTGAAGGCATGAGTCCCCACTCCTGGATGTGAATCGCTACTTTGATTCAAAAATATTTTCACTAAAATACATTTAGTGCATCTTCCTGTTTTCAGTACCATTCTAAATGCTGAGGATTTGAAATTTGCTTTCAATAGATTTATAGTTTGATTCTGTGCACTATCATTTTCAAGACTTGGTTTTAAATAGTAATTTATTATTTTATATACTCCAAAAATGTTATGCAAAATAATTTTTGTATTAACATCTAAGGTACAAGGAATACTCTGTACATTCCCATGAACTCTCCACAGATTTTATAATTTATAATGGCTTTTAAGCATCATATAGATTTCAAATATTGAACATGGGACACTTTATCCCTGTATTAGTTATTTTCTGTTGCTATGATAAGACACCACAACTAAGGCCACTTAGCAAAGGAAGAGTTTGTCTAAGCTTATGGTTCCAGCGGAGAGTCCATCATAGTGCAGAAGACATGAGTAGATGTGGCCAGAACAGTGAACCCAGTGATCACAATGCCAGATAGGCACAGGAATCAGAGTAGGACTAGAAATCTGGCAACGCTGAACAACTCTCAACCCCCACCCCCTACAGGCAGTGATGTGCTTGCTCCAGCAAGGCGGAACTTCCTAAGATGCCTCCAAACAGCGACCCACTGGCTACAAAATGTTCAAGTACTTGGAGGGATGCTCTCATTCAAACAAACCTCACCTCTTAGCAAGTTCCCTTCCTTAATTTGTTCCTTATTTCACAGTATAAAGGTTCTGCTTTGTAAATGGTGCCATTTTGCTAATGTAATTCTGAATATTGTCTGAATTAAAACACCTGGGATTCATTTTCTGGTTTAGTTTTCTTAGATAATGTTTTTAATGGTTTGTTCTATATCCACAAGTCTTCTATTATTGTAAACATGTTAAAGATAGTTTTAGATTGATCTCTCAATTTCTTGACCAGGAGTCTCTCTCTCTCTCTCTCTCTCTCTCTCTCTCTCTCTCTCTCTCTCTCTCTCTCTCTCTCTCTCTCTCTCTCTCTCTCTCTCCCTTTATTTTGGAGGGGAGGGGCAGGGAGACAAGGCTGCACTGGAACTACAAATTGAAAACCTGATCCTTTTACCTCCATGTACTCATTCCTGGGATGACAGGCCTATGCCACTCTGCTTTATGTAGCATCTGAGCTCAATCCCAGTGCTTCATTCATGCTAGGCAAGCAGTCCAGCAACCAAGACACATCCCTACCCTGAATTATAGCAACTGTTGATAACTATTTCTACTCAACTCCTCAGGGACCAACATTTCTGTCCTAGCCCTCAAGTAAATTCTAGTTCCCAAAGAATGTCATAGTAGAAAGCACAATGACTTTGCAGAATTAGATTTTCAGATTTGATGTGAAAATTACATCGAAAGAAAATAATGGACTAATAGCACCACTTCTCTCCAGAATGTTTGCACAGTATTTATTTTTTTTTTGAAGTTAGTTTTTATTGATGCTTTGTGACGGACGGCGCTATGTAGTGATCGACAAAACATTATGTGTCGCAGAATAAATCAAGGTTGTGGTACTGTCAACAAGACCTTAAGGAAGTGGGAGGGGTTGAAAGCAGGGAATCGAAAAGTGGAACTCGATGACGACTGGAGCCTTATTACTTAGACGGTGTGACGACATAACACGGCAGTAGATGCTACGCGATAGGCCCACAGACGACCAATATATCACATGCTGTATGTATGACGGAGCAGCCGCACACACGGACTGACAGTGTGTCATGTGTGACAGGCTCTGTAGTAGTTGTATTACGCACTGAGTGTGTGCACGAGAGGTTGTGTTAGTCCCCCCCAGCCCGCCATTTTTTTCATTTTTATTCTTTTATTTTCCAAAAAAAAAAAAACAGTGTGTGTGTGTGTGAACCCACAACCACCTTCCCCGCCTTTCTGCTTGAGGGGTACACGCCAGCACGCGTCAGCGCACACGGGCACACACGCACAGATGGATCATGCATTCTGCCATAAATGTCCGGCATCATCTCTCAGTTTTTTTTTTCCATTTTTTAGCTATAAGTGATAATCCATGAGTCCAAGGCATCCTTCATGTATAACCAATTTGCAGGCTGTTGTGCCCAAACCACCCATCAGCCCCACCTTCTAGCGGGGGGTGAGGGGTTGTATGTTCCCTAAGGTTAATCAAATGAGGGACAGGACTACATTGCTGTAGTTTACCTTCACCCCAATCGCAGCCCCTTACATTATACCATGCCACCTCTTCCGCAGGATTGTTTTCTAGGCTTTAGAAAAGGGGAACAAGTGGATGAGAAGAAGCATGAACAGCTAATTTATCTGGAGATGTTGTTTTGGACTTTGGTCAATTCTGGATGTTTCCCTTTTCATGGCTGACTTTGTCAGGAATAACCTTTCGATCCTAACTACTAAAAGCACAAGCAATTAGATACTTAGGTATTTAAGCAGCATTAAACGTTATGGTAGGTTACTTTGTTATCGACATATATGTTTAGATGAGATGTTGATCCAGGAACCACATTTTTTCCTGTTAAATATGATTTGCGGTCTTACTTTGGCTTATGATATCTCCTAAACTTTAGAGAATGTAAGCTTGTGGCATCAGCCATGGGTCATTCCTCCAAGGAGAGAGCCAATAGCCAATTAGATTTGGGATATACAGGCATATGGCTGCCTCTGCTGCACATTATTTCCAGGCAGGTGAGGTGTAGCTGGTGCTGACGGTGGAGTCTTGCTTGACTCAAGGAGACCCGTATTTGCTTTGTTGGTTTAGTGGCCCTTGGTAACACTCTCTGGTATTCCACCTGGGCAGGCATCTGCACAGTATTTATTAAGTAACAACATGAATGGTTCTCTGTATGATCATGGTTTCTTGTTTAGCTTCTTTTGGAATATAGTTATGATAACTTGATGATTTTTCTGAAATATCTGCTGGATATGTATTTTATTATTTGTATTTTTATTTTAGTTTGTGGCCATATATATGTGTATTTTTATTTTATTTTAGTTTGTGACAATATATATGTATATAATGCACTATGATTACATTCACTCCTTAGTTTTCACAAGTCCTGTTATCCCCTTTTCCCCCACTAGTTCCTACCCAACCTAAGATTTTCCTTTTCCCTTCTGCTTGCTCAAACTTCTTTTTTTAATTTTATTTATTATTTATTATTTATTTATTTATTTATTTATTTATTTATTTATTTATTTATTTGTATGAATGTACTGTCTGCATGTAGGTCTGTGCACCACCAGTGTAGTGAAATGCCGCGGAGGTCAGAAGAGGGTGTCGGATTCCCCTGGAACTGGAGTTCTCCTGGAATTGGAGTTACAGATGGTTCTCAGTGGCCATGTGGCTGCTGGGGATGGATCCCAGGTCCTCTGCAAGAGCGTTGGGGTTCTTATCTGCTAGGCCATCTCTCCAGCCCAGCTCAAACTACTATCCTGCCTTCCCGCCTCCCCTCCCAACCTCTGTCTGCAGGACCCATTCACTTAGTCGCATATTCTGCATGTTTACTATTACAATGGCCATTTTGTTTGGAGAAGGCAACACCTCACCCGCTCTCCTCCCCATCTTCACTTCCCACAGTTCTACTCCATCTTTCACATTTTGCTCCCTGTGCCTTGGACAGGATGACCTAGATATCCCATTTGTGGTTTTTCTTTTTAATCCAAAAGTAACATTTCATAAAATTATGCAGTATGACATGCTATTTTTGCAAATTGTTCACTATTAAATTTCTAATATCACAGGATGTAAGATAGAAAATGCCAAAATAATTTGATATTCATCTCCCAGACCTCATGGTAATTTCTGATGATTATTTTCTTTCAAGCACAAAAGTAAAGAGAGCATTTTGAATAAAATAAACTTTCTAAGTCTTAAATGTGAAGAATGTATGCTAAGTAAAAATAATCACTGAATGTGTCAAAGTATATGACATAAAATTAAGTATCGTATTGTGAAAAAAGCAATTCAGATGTAAAATGGCATGTCTTATCTTTTTGCTTGGGAGAAGAAACATAGAGTAGTTTATGAGTATCTGTGATAATGATTTTTATATCAGTAAGACAGACTGCTTGTCTTTGTAGAAGATTGCATGAACTCTGAAGTCAACACCTCTAATTCATGCAGTGCCTGACACAGAAGTGATTCATTTATATTTAAGAGAAAACAAATATTAATATAGATGTTTGTAACTTAAAAAGTTAGTAGTTAAAACAATGAATCTATGATAACAGAGTTGAAGTACTAAATAAACATGGGCAACTTATTGATGAATCCACCTTAAATCTTAAGAGACCAAAATGTATATGTGGTGCCAAAGCTAGCATAAGAGACCAAAATGAATCATGCATATGATTCTGAAAATCTGATTTTAATACATTACAACAAGGCAATCTGTATCTAATGTGAAGCTGGAAGGTGCACACTAGGCCCGTTTTGTTTATATAACAAAAGTTTAAGCCCCTCATAACTGATTGTGAATTTTTATTCTACTTCTAGATAATACTTTTAATTCTAAAAATGTACAGTAAGTTTGCAGCATGATGGAAATAATATTTGCAGGAAATTTTCAGAGGCTTTTTGATAAGACCAGAAGAGGAAATGTGTGTGTTCAAATTATTAATTTTATTGTGAAGAAATTGTTATCCCAAATCATACTTTTTTGTTTGCTCATTTAAAATACATTGCTATTTCTTTTTTTAAAATACAGACTAACAATGTAGGTCAATGGATTTTATTACATAAGATCATCACTTTGATCTCTGGGCAGAAAGCAGAGAGAGAGAGAGAGAGAGAGAGAGAGAGAGAGAGAGAGAGAGAGAGAGAGACTTTATTATTTCTTTCAAATAAAATTGCTGCCATCAAGAATGACTGCTCTCACCTTGCCATGATTCTCTGTAGTAGGTCAAAGACATTTAGTTTTTATCATATGGTTGTTTCATCTGGGTTAACCCAGTATCTGAGAATTACTACAGGAGATAGCAAAATTGGTATCTTCTGACACTCTACGTTAGGGGCTCAAAGCCTGAAGGCTTGTTCATAAGTGTTTTAGATGGGTGAAGTTTTTTGAAAATACCATCTTTACCACACAAAAATATTAAGTATTTATTATATCAATGAACAAACAAATATAATTTATTTTCATGTTTTGTGTTGTGAACTCAAATAAAAGCCTCCTGATTCATCAGCAATAATATACACAGATAATCCAGGTCCTTTTATTCTTAGTGCTTCTGTAAAATCAGTTTGAGATCTGAGGTTCCATCTACAGAAAACTAGAAGATGGATTTGCCTACTTTAGTGATAGTGAGAATTTTAATTGATTTATATTGCGTTTTAAAAAGTATATCCACTGAGACCAAGGCAAGCAGCAAAATGGAATTGAATATATTATCCTGGAAATAGTTTCCTAATGAATAAAGACAACAGTTCAATCTAGAAGAGAAGGTTTTTTCAGTTCAGTTTGTTGATTATTTGGAAAACCAAGGGTCATGTTTCAAAAGAGAAATATACAATATTGATCATCTGATAAGTGTGGTAAATTACATAAGGACATTCAATGTTAAGTTAATGTCAGTTTTTTTTGTGTGTGTGTGTGATGGCTTTAGATAGTGTGTTCTGAGGGGAAATAACACATATTAAACAGAGTAGAACTATGATGAGTTGAAAGATTCAAATAAGTCAGTTTTAACCAGGAAAACGAAATTCTTTAAAATCCTAATGAATTGAATTGGAAAAGTGATATAATTTGGCATCCTAAAAACTTGTGACTAGCCGGGCATGGCAGTGCACACGTTTAATCCCAGCACTCAGGAGGCAGAGACTGGCAGATCTCTGTGAGTTCAAGGCCAGCCTGGTCTACATAGCAAACTCCAGGACAGCTAAAAGGAGACCCTGTCTCAAAAAGACAAAAAAATGTTGTGACTAACATGTTTGGTCTTATTGGAAAATTAGGAATCATTTCATATAACATTGACTCAACCAATGAATAATGTGTCCACTGCCCTGAATATCTGGGAGATTACACTCCTTGTGGGATTATTTAGGCAGCTCTATGACCAGAGCATAATTAGTGTCCACATAGACAGTGTGTGTTTTACTGGAATCTGGGCAAATTGTACTAAACAGTGGTCAGAAAATGAGATTATCTCTCATTTAATTATAAAGTTTAATTATAAATTATAAAGTAAAAACCAGAAAAGTCTACCACCCTTCCACATCTGTTTTGGAGGTACATGTGTCCTAGGGGATATGTTGACACTTTAGAAACACGTTTTTTCTCGGCCATCTCTAACTCCTCCCAGCCACTGTGGAAAACAGTGTGGAGAACCCTTAGAAGACTCAAAATGAGCCTTCCATTTGACCCAGTCATACCACTCCTGGGTATATACCCACAAGACACAACTTACTGCAAAGATACATGCACAGCTATGTTTATTGCAGCTCTGTTCACAATAGCAAAAAGCTGGAACCAGCCCAGGTGCCCTTCAACT